>JAPWTK010000136.1:0-110000 GCA_029963805.1 Aromia moschata
GACGAAAATCTGATACTCTACCCAACAAGCCAACTCAAAACTCTACGCAACATGCGATTTTATTAAGGAAAAGCTCAACACATAAAAATAACGGTTTAAAAAAATCTTAATTTTCTAATTGCCTTAACCATTATTTTGGACCGTTAAGAATACGAAAAAAAAAAAGAGTCCAGGAGTGAAATTCAAAATCAAAGTACTGTAAACTGGGGTTCCTTTTTTCTGTTTCTTTTTTTTTAAATTTTTGCAAATTTTACCAGAATTAAAAATAAAATTGGATTTTTTTAATTTCCTTTTATCGAAGGTATACAGTATCTTAGAAAGTGTGTATGTGAAAGTTTTCAACTTAAAAACGAAGACAACGTTTTTTAAAAACCTTGGACTAAGTCTCTCATCATACATGGAATTATTCCTTTTTAAATTTTTTGTATTATATACACAAAAATAGAAATGACTTTTTTGAAATCACAGATAAGAAAAAATATTAATTTTAATTAAAAATTAATTAACTATTTTAATATAAAACATGAAATTATTGATACATGATTGATTATTGAATTGAATAATATCTTATAATATTTTTATTCATCACACATAAATGATATTGAACACTTCTAATGTTAAAATCATCATTGTAAGGATTTCTGCCTTCTACAAGATTAATAGCTAATCTCTCCTTCTCTACTCCTCTCTCTCTCTCTCTCATACTTTATTTTTGGAAAACTCATTAAAGTCATATCATGTCATGAAAACTTAAGTTATCTTTCCAAGAGGAAGAACATTTCGCAACACCAACCGCATTTTTTTTTCCGGCGAATCCTTACAGTATTCTTTGACTGCCGTCTTTTTATTTCAAGCATTTTTATTAAAACGCATTGAACTACACTGTAACCAAGATGTTATTGCAACAAAACGTGCAAGATGTTTCACATCAAAACAGGAAAAAAGTTTTTTTTATTATATAGGTTGGACCATTTTCTTCCTGCCTAAGATATTTCCATAATAATATCAGAAATCCGCCATATTGTGGATCAAGTGAGAAATGATATTTTGAGAAAATAATATTTTGTAAACTACATGATTTGTACAAAACGCTTGGATTGATTTTCAAGGAAGTTCTTCACTTTCGCTAAAATAAATCATTAAATTAGAATTGATTTTTGAGTACAGTGGTGAAGTCCTCTAAATTGTCAGAACAAATTGCTCTGGCTGTGAAAATAAAGTTCCAAATCTATTACACATTAAGTGCCATAGTAAACATGGATGTAGAAAACGTTAATTTAGAAGCCGATGAACAGGAGAGTTTCTTCTATGCTATTCTTCGTAAATATGCTTCAAACTCGAATAAATAGATGTCTTTGTGATAAACTTTTAGAGTGTTTGTTGCCATCAGCACTCATTGTATTCGAGAAATCTCAAGTATGATGGGGGAACTAACTGAATGACAGTAGATTATGCGGTACATTTACAAATTAATGTCTTAAAAAAAGGATCCTCGACGCTACCTGATGTGTCAATGTAGTGTGACAGACTTGAGACACAGACAGATTTGAGTTGGAAATAGTCTTTTTTTTTTTTGTTAAGAACAGATTTAAATTCCATACATTCTATAGTCGATTCAAGTTTTTTGTATAAATCAGCAGGTTTTAACTTGGATACATATTTGAGAATACATATGTACATAACATAAGTGTTCTCTTTTCTAAGTGATGTTAATGCCTGAGTCATCTCTTGACGGATATCCAATAATTATAAGCCTTGAAAAAGTCATTATTTTACTATTGAAAGTACGGAGTGAAGTTAACCTGATTAAGCTCATGTTTCGGTCAACTCGCCAAACGGTTTGTTGAAGCTGTGCAGTCATTGCTAGAGTCTGGGCCAGACAATTTCTCACTCACCTGGTACGTATTTATATAATCAATATTAAATATATTTTAGATAATATTACACAAAATTGTTAAGTTGGCTTGCATTTAGTAACATTTAATTAATTTAAATTAATAACATTGAATTTAATACAAAGTATATTTACTTCACGATTTTGTCGAAATTTATCGAAAATATCACTTCCCTGGGTTTACGTTTTTTTTTATTCATTTAAGGGCACTTAATATAGCTATAATGCTTACTGTAGCATTAATAAAAAGTGTATCTTTATGATGCGTATACATGTCAGGGAACCGAGTACTACTTTATTAATCTCACTTCCCCCTGGCAGCTATTTTAAGCAAGTATAATATATATTTTTTTAAAATCAGGTTAGTATATATAATACATTGTTCTCAAAATATAATAACTAGGAACAGGAAAGTTTGTCATAACGCATATTAAACTGTTTGTAAACTTAATTATTACCACCGCACATACGCGAGTCTCGGCCTAGCACGTTGCCGGGCACGGTAAGTGGCGTACGTATGCACGGTCAAGAAATAGACGCGTATATAATTTATAAGGCGCTTCAAAAATACGCTTTATACTTTCATTATCATATTGTTTTATAATGCTGACCATACCGGAAATATATGCCATAAACATTTCCGAACCCTAATAGTAACTACGTCAGACATCGACTTATGTGCCACTTGATTTAATTTTCACTTCCCTGTACATGTTCTCACTTCCCTGTACTTCAAAAATAGAAAAACAGCTACCTATAAAATGAACATTTACGATAATTTTGTCTGGCCCGTTTAACATTGGCTTTGTTATAGTACATGTTTGACATTTCTTACTTTGTATTCCAATTATCGACAAAAAAATGAGATTCACATAATTGTCGTATTTAATTTCATTGTGTGCAGAACTACCCATATAACTACTATTTCTCTTTGTAAAACAGGCTATAGCAAATAATTATTTTGCGTACACATACTCTGATCAAATTTGACACGGACTGGTCCATTTAAACCGCGCGCGTAAACCGAATCGGTTTTTTTTTTCCCTAGGTTAATACAACCTTCGTTGACATTCATGTGAAATTTGAGAGGGTATGTTAATTAGTGTGTGTTTGGCAGCCATTTGTTTACGACGCGAAAAGTTTGCCTGGCGATTTTTACTATGGAAAAAAAGAATTGAACAACGAGTTTCCTTGAAATTTTGCGTTTCCAATGGAATTATGGCTACGGAATCACTGAAAATGTTGTATTTGGAATTCCATGTTATGCCTTCGGAGAGTTCAAGATAAGAAGCAACGAATAATAATTCCCTTGAGAAAAGCAGGGACATATCATAGTTCTGTGTTATATTAAAAAGTGATTATACTCTTGTCTCATTTTTACCAACTTTGTAACCGCACTGTTTCGAATTAGAAAAAAAGTTGTACATATATCAGTAAAAAGCACGGGCTCAAAGGTAATACGCTTTTGCGATTTTTAGAAAGGCGATTTTTAGAAAGAAAGAGGTACGTGGTGTACAAAAACAAAAATCCGCACAGTTGCAAATAACACAACAAATTTAGGAGATCTCTTACACGTTTCAATTTGTTTCATTTCTTTTAGAGGGCTAGGCAGAATACGAAGGAATGATTTAGAGGCGGTAATTTCGCATAAGAGTGGAAACATCCACGTGAAAAATTATATTCATATCTCAGACCGGCCTCGTGTGTATAGGATCTGAAGGATTAGAAGCACTCTCCAAGGGATATGATGAATATGCGTTGGAGGTTTATCATCTTTGGTTGTGCTCTCTTGAAAACAAAGTGATTTTAATAGAAGGTAAAGTTTTTGAAACGATTAAAAATGGAATGAACATCTACAAAATTTAGAAGAAAAGTATAAATAAATTTCGAGATCATACGACAAAGAGAAAGGTTACTCTTGATTACTTAACGTTTCTCCATTACTTACGTTGGAGTTCTATTACAAAACGTTGGAGTTGTTTTAAAACCACAAAAACATATGAATCAGATAGTCCAAGCCATCCAAGTGCGTGCTAAATATGAGATCATATATGATAAAATCAGACAAATGATTTTGTTTGTGACAATTTCAAAAACTGTTATTAAAAAAAAATTAATTGCTTAGAAAATCGGTGGTAGCACTTCCCGCCAAATAAAAAGTTATGATATATGTATAAATATAGTTAATACGTCAAAAGTTAAAATTTACTATAATATTTATAGCTATATTTATAGCAATTTATAGCAAATATCAACTTTTGACATATAAAGATGCCGAAAATGAAAACTTTGTCATAATAAATGATGAAAAAAGGAGTATACCGTGATCTTATGTCACTCAGTATAATTTCAAAGCAATTTAGAATTTTTTTTGCCAGTTGACGGAGACCTACATATGATATTGATTTAGGATGAGATATTAATTTAGGAAAAAAATATGTCTTCTTGTTTTTAGGCCCATTTTAAATTTATATTTAATGGTGTAATGAAATGGTGTAATGAACAATCCTGAAATGTGAGTGAAAAAAAATCCATCATGTCATTTTTAAAATTGCTTTAGTTCCTATATATATAACGGATTTATACAATGGAAAAAAAATCCATAGATTTTTTGTATATTGCCTTACTTCAGATAAGCAATCAAATTTGCCTTTATGTTTTTTCAAACTTCATAGATTATTGCATTCATGACGAACAATTTCTTGGCAACAAAGCTCTTGGCAATGGAAATATAGCACCCACGTCATTTTTTATGTAATGCCTATTATACTCTCTATACTATTCTACCTCTCTATACCTATTCTACTCTACTATATCTCAATTGCAGAGTATAATAGTAAAAAAAAAACTTCCAACGAACCTAACATTGCAAAACAAAATTCAAGAAACGTCTGTATCACCAGAAAATATTGATAGCGACTCAGTTAAGTAAAATATTTGTCAAATAGTTATTTTCACAATTATCAAGTGAATATAAAAATTTATTAGGTAGAGATCAAACATATGATAACAGGAATAAAATTCTGGAATGAAATAAAAAATAAGATTTCAATAACTTAACTGATCTCGAGATTTCGAAAAATTTACTAGAATAAAAAGACTGTATTTACTTGTTGATTGAGAAAAAATAAATTTCGTAAATATTTTGCAAGCCGCGTATAAGATTTTTTTGCTATTGTATCCTTATATTTAGGTCTGATATCATAGGTCTACAAAAAAAAATTTCTGTGTTTGCAATCAGACCCATCATTTCCTATGTATTTTGATGCACTGAAACCAAATTTGGCAAAAACCTGTGCCCATGAGAACTTTTAATCAGGGGGTCATAACTTACAACATATCAAATTTTCAGAAGTTTTTAGTGAGGTCAGAAATCCTATTATTTTGTGCGGGGTCCTTTCACTAAAAAGTAAAAAGTTGATATTAAATGCAAATTATTAAGTTTTTTCGGTTGCTGATTACGATTCTGAAGTTCAAAAAATGAATTTTGATCTAATGACAACGTCAGCAAGCTGTCAAAATTTATAAAATAAGTTTTTAGTGGGGTCAGAAATCCTATTATTTTGTGCGGGGTCCTTTCACTAAAAAGTAAAAAGTTGATATTAAATGCAAATTATTAAGTTTTTTTAAAAGATCAGGATATGATGTTTGAATGAGAATCGATTTAAAATTCAAACGAGAATTTGAATTCCCAATAAATACTCATTTGATGCTCAAGCCCCGAGACCGCAACAAGGTGTTCACCATCCTCGGAGAAATTTTGACTGCTTACTGACGCTGTCATTATGTCAAAAACCAATTTTGACTTCACATTCGTAATCAGTAATCCAAAAAAGTTAATAATATCACAGCCCCACAAAAAAAAAAAGTTAAAAACCTTGACCAGACATCATTTCCGAAGTATTTTGACATACTGAACACGATGGGATCGTATTCAGTATGCCAATTTTGGATACCAGCGGCCTAATAGATTAAAAATTGTATTTTAGACACGTAATTTACTTGTCTCAAATATATTTCCTAATTTATTAGGGAGCTGGTACTCAAAAATATTTTTCCTTGTTGACTATAAAGAATTGCATAAACTCATACTCGAAATAACAGCTACAATAACCAAAACAAGAAAAAGAACAAAATAGATATAAATAAAAAGATCTAAGTAGCTCATTCACAAATATAACATCTGAAGCAAAATAGTAATGATCATCCGATACCCTACATCACAAAAAATATACCTGTGCCGGTGTGCACCATGTCCAGTTTCCTCCTATTTATATATCCTTCAGGTATCACACAGCAAATAGACAGACAGACAGACAGTCTGATACTTTGACAGCTTGCTGACGCTGTCATTAATTCAAAATTCATTTTTGACTTCAGTGTGTCAGAATTTTGTATTCAGTGACCCAAAAAACTAAATAATATGCATTTAATATCAGCTTTTTACTTTTTAGTGAAATTTGACAGCTTGTTGACAGCTGTCATTAGGTAGAAATTTATTCTTGACCTAAGATTCGTGATCAGCGACCCAAAAAACCAATATAAAGGTCATAAAAAATTAATTAAAGAAATTTTTTCGAAAAATTTCTTCTATAAGGGTTTATGGGGGTTAAATGGGGGTGGAGAGTAAAAGTGATTCGCTAAAAATTTTTTGACAAATTTGGTTTCAGTGCATCAAAGTACATAGGAAATGATGGGTCTGATTGCAAAGACCCATCAAAGACCTTTTTTTTTGTAGACCTGTGTAATCACTTCCTAAAACATGATGTGAGTCCCATGCTTCCTTACAAAAAATACGAGAATTTACTATTGCACCAATTTCCACCGTCACGAACTTCCCTTTAAGGCCCACCGCAGACGACCGACTATCGGTGACCTACAATTTTGTCTGTATGAATGCAACGTATACGTTTCAATGAGACACCGCAGACGACAGACTAAAAAGACGGCCCGACTAAAAGGTTGGATTGGTCTGCGGTGTCTTCTTTCAAAATAGTCGGTGATCGACTGTCTGTAGTGTGAGGTGGGTCTAATAGGGTTCTGATAGAGTCTGCGGTTTCTCGATTCTAATGATGAGAAATGTAGATACTTGAGATTCTACTGATGAATATGTCAGCTAAAGAAAATTGTGTTCACTCTCTTTACTCTTTGTAAAGGCTAAAGAGAAATAAATTCTTGTTAATTTCCATGAAAGTTTCATACATCGTGTATAGAAATTGAATATAGCACAGCTTCTCCTAATATTGTCTTATTACCCCATATATTTGTGTCACACCTAAGCGACCGGACCCTTTATTATCTCAAGCCGATCAACGATCAGCACAAAAAACATGGCCCTTCACTGTGATTAACGGCTTCTTCCAGTTATCTCCTACCCTCTAAAACTGTTAGTTAAGTTAGCTGATAGACTTCTTCGATGGTCAGTCGTTATCCTGGAAAATAGGTCAAATCTGAAAAGCAGTCCATATCGGAAAAAATGTATATTATAAAACAGCAATTATTATTTGACAATTGAATGAGATATTTAAACACTTTTTTACTGTACATACACTGTTAAATTACAATATTTTTACAAAACAATGGTATAGTAAAATTACAAACCAATGTATACCAATGCAAAATTATTATACAATTCAAGTAGTTTTTGAAGACATGTAGGTAAAGAAAATCACAAAAATGAGTTGTAATTTTATAAATTGTATGTATGAATCATACACGTGTTGGATTTTTACAGAACAGTTTGTTAGTTGCTAATGAAAACGTTCTGGATTTACAAGCATTATATGCGATTCAGTGCATTAGAACTTTAAGAAAAATCACAAACAAATGTTGTAATTAATATTACAATTAATTTATTAAAAGTTTACAAAACGCTAAATTTTACTATAACTCAGTAAACACACGTACGTTATAGAAACGTAACTTTAACGTGTCATTGGTTAAAAAAACGTGATACGTTTCGATACGATAAAATAACAACCGTTTATATATCGTTGAGAAAATAACGGTTAATTAAAACGTTAAAAATATATGATTTTTAAACGAAAAATCTAAACAGTCTCTTTGAAAACATTAAAATAACGTTCAAAGTATTATACAACTGTTCTGTCAAACGTTAATACAATGTTTACTTTGATTGGTACTCTATTTGGTTGTAAAATAAACGTATTTATAAAATATAAGAGATACGTGAATTATTGGTATATATAAAACGTTATATTTTAAAAGAACATTAATCCTACTTTTGTTATTGGAAAATACTTTATAAGTAAATGAAGAATGAAGTTTTAATGATAAACAATATTATTAAATAATATTGTTTGTCATTAATTCCATACACACGTATTTTAAAACACCTACACATGATCGAAACGTATCCATTTAAGAAACGAAAAAAAAAGTTTTTAAAACGTATCAATGATGACGTAACTAGAACGCTCTGTGTGGGGAAAATAACTGTATTGGCTTATGCGAATCACATGACATTGTATTACATTGTTGCATTTACGGGTGACCCTGCCAAGGAGAAGTGTTTTTATATTCTTCTGCATTTGTATAGGTAAGTAGACCTGTTTTTTTTTGTCGTGTGATTCATAATGAATGCCAGACATTTTCCACATTGTAATCAGCAAGTATTTATTTTACCTATTGCTAATTTGTACGTTATACAATTTCATTTTTTCATTACTACATTTCTTGTAGGTACAGCAGAGGTAACTATGATACACTTAAAAATTGTATTTAATCGCCAATTGAAAAAAACAATGAAAAGGAATTTTTTATGCAATTGTTTTTCAGATAATGAGAATTTTTCAAAGAGTGATCCCCCCACCAAACTGAACTCCCCTTGCATGTTTTATCATGTAACCTTCTTGTTCTAATATCAACAAAACTATCAACTTCCACAGATACATAATTATTCTGGCCTTAATTTAGAATACGAGAAAAAAACTGTATTTTGATACTGGTGTAGAATTGACCAGTGAGCGTTCATCTAGTGATGGGGAGTATAGAATAAGTCGTATTTTTTATCTAACTAATGACGAAATGTTTTATTTAGATATTCTTGATCAGTTATTAGTCCGGACGGCTGGTAGTTTAAACAATTATGTTGCAATGGTAATACTTCTACAATATATATTGTGGTAATAAGATACATATTAGGTAAAGAGTCGTACCAATGTTTTATTTCACTTTTTTTCAGAGGACGTTAATCTTAATTTCCCGACAAACAAAAATAACGACCTGCAAATGCTGGGAGTGTAAATGAACCGCTAAAAAATTCCCCCCCCAAAAATTTAAAAAAAACCTCCAGAAAAAAACACCATAGAACAGCAATAATAGAATTTAAATTTCTTATGTTTTTGATTTCAAGATGTTTGGTTTCAGTTCCCAGACATGTATATGTATATATATTATTACTAATTGTATTATGTTTATATACTTGAATATATTTTTTTTGCTTAAGTAATTCTCTACCGTTTAATTTACGTGTAACTGCGACAGCAGTATAAATTGGTAGGTTAAAATTTTAACGGTTGTACATAACCCTTTAAAACAACGTTGTAAAACACATTTCTTAAACGGTTACCAATACGTTTAATTTCCCTTAATATTTAACGTTATTAAAAGATTATTTAGAAACGTATATATTTAAGATTATTAAAATGTAAAATGAACGTTGTGAGTTCACTTACTTTAAACGTTTTTATTTTCGTTACGTTAAACGTTTAAAACCTCGACATTTTTAAGTTGAATGTATGTAGTAACGACCTGCATTTTTCAAATGGTGTTTGGACATTAAAAACATTTTTTTAACGTATGTGTGTTTATCGGGAATATACATGATCTTTGAAAAATTTGTATTATCAACGTTACACATTCTCATTTTACAAACGATTTCCAACTAAATTGATTTGTAAAATTACAATGTTCGTCATATAAAATTTCTAACCTTATTTTATTATCTGTTTAGTTATATTAGTACTTTTATTTCGTAATTTTCCAAAACAAAAACAGTAAAAAATGTTTTGTAAAATTACAACTCCTGATTTAATAAATACAAAACTGCTTTGCCAAAATACTTCCAACGCATTTTTTGTAAAATAACTATAAAAAATTTTAACGGTGTACCAAAGGAAAATTATAATTTATAAAAAGTAGTAAATACGAAAATTTTGCACATTATACTTAAAGAAACCAATTACAAAATAAACGATTTTTTCGTAAAAATTTAATGAATCTAACCCGCAATGATAACAAAATTAAGTTCATTTTAACATTAATAGCTATAACTTTAATTCCCATTGCTTAAATTAGACAAAATGATAAATAACCCCAACACTAAAAGACTGACACTGAGAAATGGCAACCACTGATACGTTTCATGTTGATTCTTGGTACCGATATAGTCGTTATTTGATTTAATTTAACACATCTACTGAAACAAAAACAAATTCACACTTTTCCACTTAGCATTGAAACTCCTTTTTTACTGTCAACGCGCACGCTTCGCCAGCTATATTGGCATTTTCAAGAGTAGATTAAGACTAGAGTTACGTAAATCTAATTATTTATCTATCCAATTTATACTAAAGTTCTGATTGCATGCATCTGTTTACTGTCTGTTACATTTTTTTTTAGTTTTTTTTTTCTACATTAGTTTATAGTCACTAACATCTATTCTATATAATATTCTATGACCTATGACAATTGTCAAAATCATGTTGGGCTATACAATAGTTTTATTCTATTCTACCATATCTTATATGAGCTACTTGTTCTTTGATTTAGTTAAAATTGATGTTTTTGTTTGCTTAAATACTTTTGATTACAATCTTTGCATCTTAGATTTTCATAAATTCCCGACTATTTTTAGTACAGTTCCTGCTATTTACACCTTTTGGCATTATTTGAAGCAAAATAATGTATACCTGTATAAGAAAAGTCAAGCTCAATTTTAAACGAAATTAATTTTTTTTAACAATCATACGACTTTTCGATTATATATTACTGACATTTATAATCCACATGAACATTTATAGTCCACCAGCAATCGAAATAATAATTAATTAAAAAAAGCATTTTTATTAATATGATTTTAATTTATTTCTTGAATAATTCTTATTAGATAGTTTAATCTTGTTATATTATTTCGTCTTTTTCAAATTCATTTTTATATTTGTATCAAAGAAATTCGCAAATTAAATTTGTTGTCGTTATTCTTATCATAGTGTTAATTTTAGACATAAATGCAATATATGTCTACGTTTCTTCAAAAATACCTGTCAATTTTATTCTAGGTTTTTGCCTATTCACTGTATTTAGCGTAACTCAAGGAAAGACCCTGATATAATTTTGAAACTATATTTCTGTTTGATAGGGGTAACAAATTTTGCCATTACAAATATCCAATGATACCATTTGGATATCTGGAAATCCATCATAAAAGAGGATTTATTTCAAAGAGAAAGAATAAGGACGAGAATAACGTGAACTTTATGTATATGTATTTGAAATGCTCTGAACGGCTGACACATTGCAATGCTATACGTTATATTTTTTAGATCACAGCATGTCTTCTGGACTGATTTTCTGCTCTGTAATGAAATTCCATTAAATTTAAAATCTCTTTTTTTTAACAAAAACCTTTTAATAATACAATAAACATTTATATCTACTTACCATAACGACGTTTAACCATTAAAGTGGCCTTACTTTACTTTAGACATAACTAAAATATAAAAAAAAAAGTAGAAAACCGTTTTGTAGCCTGATTTAAAGCTTTCCTGAATTCTGTACAGGAAAATGCTTATTACAACGTTGTTATAACAACTCAATTTTCATACGGAGTACGTTCGAAATATTGCAATCGGAAATTAATTTTCTTATCAGATCCGAGAGAGCTGTAAACGAAAACGGTTGCAAGCCAGCCAGTGCCTGCCGGGATGTTGCGGCATAACTATTTCCGCGAAATTCTGCAACAATATAATTTAAAAGATTAATGTTCGCTCACCAAGCGTAAAGCAACCCGAACTTGTCGAGCTTTCGTCTCTAACCGAATTAAATTGAGTCCTTTTGTGACCTAGAGAAAGAGAGAATTTTCAAGAACTTCTCTTGTAATTTCTTCTTACAAATTAGATTCAGCGAAGTGAGTTTAAATTTTGAATTAAAGCAAGCCTTTATAAAGAAAAGAATTTTTGTTTTATCTTCGAAATTCAATTAGGAATATTAAATATCTTGGAGATATCATGATACATACATATACGAGTACATATGTTTTTAATGAAAGATCCCATATTTTTCCACATACGAATAAAAAATTGCTTACTGATTTTGCATAGTTTTGTGGATTTTCCGTTAAACACTTGTAAGACGAAATAATTCTGTATTGGGAAAATTATTTAGATAATCGTTTGGAAAATTCTTTACATAAAATTTGGCGCTTTCTAAATGTTACCTCCAACATTTTTTTTATAAATCTCTTACAAGTGAACATTTCAATAGGAAAAAATCCTTGAAATAAGGAATCATTTTCATCATTTTGTTGTGAATGGATGAAATAATGAAATAATATTAAATACTTTGGGTGATTGGAAACTTTAAGCATAGGAATTTTAGGGGACTTGCAGAGACGGACTGTTTCTTTCGATTATGATGTATGAAAGTGATGTATATATTTTAGATCAAAATAAATTTCACGTGTTTTAAATAATTTTTATATAAAGTTAAGCGATAATGCCAATATCATTTTTTAATTCAATTAACAACATTTTTATGTTGTTTACTATTGTATTAACATCGCCTAAATTACTTCATACTTGACAGACCGTTACCAATTTGTATGCTTCGATTATAGGAAATCAGAACCACAGAAGGTCAATGGGTCCTACGATCTTTCTAGTGTACATAAACGATTTACCGAATGTACCGAATGCTGACGACACTACAGTAGCTCACAGAAATAACGAAATTATTAGATTGCTAACAGATATGTCTAGAACACAATCTATCACTGATGATTGGTTCAAAGCTAATAAATTAACAGTAAACCAAGGGAAAACAGAAAATATAATATTCACTTTAAAAAAAATTGACACCGGTAAGAGCGTGGAACTAACAAACTGTATTAAATTCCTGGGAGTATATACAAGAGATAACAAATTGTCTTGGGAAAAATCATGTCAATTTCGTCTGTAAAAAAAAAGTTCCAAAAAACTGTTTTTATTAAGAAACTTGGCTACCCAAATTACCCGCAGACATCTCTACTCACAGCTTACTATGGTTTAATACATTCAGTTTTATCATATGCATTGTTTATTTGGGGCCATTCACCACATTTCTCCTCTGTTTTTGCAATGCAGAGAAAAGCTGTTAGAATTATTGACAACTTAGGTTATAAAGACGACTGTAAAGAAATTGTTAAGAAACTAAAAATACTGACCTTCCCTCCCTATACACACTTCAATTTTTGCTACATATTAAGACTAATTTACATCTACACAAGCCTCAGAATCTAATGGATGAACATCTGACCCGAAACAGAAATAACATCGATGTGGAATACCTACGCCTAACAAAAACCAGAAACGGATCAAATTATTATTCGGTAAAACTTTTTAATGCACTACCCAGTGAGATCAGAAACTTAAATTTTGACCAGTACAAACAATTCTTTAAAATTCTAACAGAAAACCCTCTATATGACATTAATGATTTATTTCTTTTTGATTTTAGTACCATATGATAATTATATAACATTCATTTTGACTAGTAGCGATATTCGTTTTAGTTTACTTTATATAATGTAGTTTACTTTATTCGTTTTAGAGTGTATATATTTTTAATTGTACTTTGTGTTATTTGAATTTTATTTCTGTGTTTTTTTTTATTTTTATTTATAAAATTGTACGCTTTGACCCGTGTAAACACTACGAAGTGTATAACACCAATAAATTATTTATTTATAACAATTTTTTCACGAATACGGTGACTCAAAAATAATACATGTATGACGTTCTTTTCCTATATCCAAGAACCTTTACACAAACATTAATGAACGTTTTGAAAATAATCCTCAAAATTGGGGTGGAAATGTTCATTTGATAACTCTGTATAGAGTTATCTTTGTAATAGAACCAGACATATTTTGGCTGTCCAACAAAGTCAGCACCCAGCTAAATGCACAAAGCGACAAATATGAGGCAATAGAACACTTTTAAGACAAAAATAATTTTATTCCTAACTCCGACCACACCCATAAAACCATAATAAAATAAATAAGGTTATAAACCAGAACCAAACATACACCTTCATATAAAATATTTACTCTTGATTATATCTAGAGCTTCCCAAAGTTACAAAAGTGGAATTTAAATATATTTTCGTATTAACGCATTTTGTATTTCGTCGACCATATGAAAAAACCATTTTATTTAGGTAAGGTTTAGTAACAAACAGATATGCTGCATGCCTTCGACTAATTAAATAATGATTGGAGATAATGGAGAAATGGATAGCAGGTAGGATGTTCATCGGTTAGGTAACATATGGAGACAGGAACGCATCAGCGATTTATGATGAGGTTGCAGTCAGCCGACCTTTAACCCGACACGTAGACAATAACGCACAGCTGTGTGTAATAACAGACAACCATATATTTGAGGCATAGACAAAACTGGTGCGTCTAGAAAAAGGTTAAAAAACCAAGCTAAAAGAATCATTAAATACAGTATGTTATATTTAAAATAAGTTCAAGTTTCACCCTCTATTTTGAGAACACTAGAGATTTTACCGTATATCTAGAATCTGGAGTTTTTTTGAAGTAAGTACCTTGACAGTTGTTGTTGTAAAATGTTATAGTTTATTTAAATACGTGTTATTAAGCTCAGTATAATAAATAATAATAATAACAATAATAGTAGGCCTTCATTTGAGGCCGTAGCACAAAAACATTGACTTAGGGGAAGCGATTTTTCACCAATTTTACAAATGTGGCTATATCTCGAAAATTTTGTTTGTCATATGCCCAGTCAGGACCTGGTTTGTAACCACGTTTCGACTTGACGTTGCTTTTAGGGGCACCCTGTATATATCAAATAAGAAAACCATAAAAACGCCCTTTTCCAGCTTCATAACGCACTATGGTTCCCATTAAAAAATGTAGTTTTTTTTAGTTAGGTTGTTTTTTAAAATGTAGGTAAGTAATTTAAAAACCGTTATTCTGGGCAAACAAACTAGTAACGTCACTGAATTTTACATAAAAGAAAAATGAGTCCCTTATAACAGTATAAAAATTATTCAAATTGTGGCCGCTACAGAGATGGATAGAAATGGCCGTTTTTTAAAAAATCTGCTCTAACTCAAAAAGTAGAAATGGTATAAATATAGTTCTAATCTAGCTCTGGGAATTTCCCTCAAAAAAAGTAGCCGAGGTTCACGAAAACAGCATCTTTCTATCTCCTATAATAACCGAGATATCTTACAAAAACGTCGACAATGGGACCCCTGTTGTACATATGTATGTATACCTACCTATTATTTTCCTGCTGATGTTTCATAAAGAATAAAGAAAGAAAGTGATCTAGTCTCACAGTGTTCTTGCCGACGGAAATAGTTTTCCAAATCTGTAAAAAATAAAATGAATATAGGAGGCTGTCAAAGGCGAGGCCGAGGATAAAGTCGCAGATGAGGGTAGACGGTGGCGGTGGCTGGGGATGTCAATTCCAGAAAAATAAGGCACTAATACCGGCCGTTACTGAAAAGACATCGAGACGTCTTTCGGGAAATAGGATAGGTTTTTAGAAATATATGTTCCTTTCTAAATCTCAACAGTATAGATCAAGTTTTTATAGATGAATTGTTCTATATATACTGTACACAGTGCTTTAATAAAACAGGTGACAATTTCGATGTACTCATTATTCGACAATTTTTTTTTGTTTGGAAACATTATTCGGACACGTTGAACCATTCATATGAATTGCATTTGTGATGTATCCGGTTGATTCAAAAGTATAGAACCTTGCTGATGTGTTCAAATATGCTTATTTGCTTAATAAACAAGCGGAATTTAAGTCAGAATGTAAGCATCTTTTTGCTGTGATGTAACTTGTGGCCAACGAGTAGGCAGACTGTGGATACCGTGTGTCCAGAGCTCAAGCGGTTGTGAAGCGAAACCATTTATGAATATTTTTAGATGGTGACGATTGTCAAATGATTTATTTATCAAATGTCTGCTAAGGGCACAGAACAAATTATAGTCAGTGGAGGAACGGTCTGGTGAATACGGTGAATGGGGTAGAACTTCAAAACATAATTGCTAGAGTTCGAAACATAATTGCAGGAGTATAACTTTGTCTAGCCGCGGCTGCAGAAGATTAAGCTGGGCGGCGAAATTGCGGAGTTGAGCACAATAGACAACGGCGTTGACGATAGTATTATCCTCCAAGAGTTGCCAGTGATACATGCCGTAAAGGCTCCACCAAACTGACTACATCACCTTTCGTGGGTGGACGGCTTTTATGTACCGATTGTGCTGGAGCATCTGCGTCGACCCATTAGCGCTTACGGCTGATTTACAGGGTTTGCCCGGAAAGTAATGTCAGTGAATTTTTTCCCGAGACTGTACGCGCCAGCCCGCGCTTTACGTGCTGAGATTGTGGTGGGGGGATCTGGCAACAAGATATAACAAGCGTCAGTTGGCTACCGGTCGTTGTAGCGGTCGCATCACTCGTTCTTTGAGAGTCGTTACAGTGACCCGGTGCAATAAAAAAATGCAATGTTCGCTTGAGCAACGGATGGCGATCAAGTTTTGTGTGAAACTGGAGAAGAGTGCTGCGGAAACCATTCCAATGTTGAAGAAGGCTTTTGGTGTCGATTGTCTTTCGGACAGGCAAATTTTCTGGTGGACAAGGCCTTCGCAGAACGTCGGGAATATGTCAACGACGAGAACCACGCTGGACGGCCATCAACCTCAAGTTCCGACGACAGTGTGAAACGTGTGCGTGACTTGTTGAACACTGACCGTCGTCTAAGTGTCCGTTTAATTTTCGAAACATTAGACATTACGAAAACCATTGTTCACGAAATTGTGTCGGAGTCTTTAGGAATGAGGAAGGTGTTCGCGAAGCTCGTGCCAAAAGTGCTAACGGACTTGATTGTCTTTTTTGATTGCCGGGGATTGGTCCATCACGAGTTCGTTCCGCAGGGGACAACCGTAACCGGAAAGTTTTACGTCGAGGTGCTGAAGCGGCTGAAACGCAGGGTGAATCGCGTCCGCCCAGACATCTCAAAATCCTGGAAGCTTCACCACGACAATGCTCCTTCGCACACCTGCTTCCTCGTGGCCGATTACCTCGTTAAGGCAGGCATCACTGTTGTTCCCCAGCCTCCCTACAGCCCCGATGTGACCCCCCCCCCCCCAGACTTTTTTCTGTTTCCGCGCCTCAAAACCCCAATGAAAGGACAGCATTTTTGGTGGGTGAAAAACAATTAAACGTGCACCGACGCTTTAAACGCGATTCCGGAAAACGGCTACCGTACGGCTTTTGATGCGTGGAAGACCCGCTGGAACCGATGTGTGGACGGAGGAGGAATGTATTTTGAAAGTTGTCTAAAGATTTGTACATATAGAACCAATAAAAACCATTTTTCAAAGCTCACTGACATTACTTTCCGGACAAACTCTGTATATAAACTACCCACTTTTCATCCCCAGTGGCAAGATTGTTCAACCAGTCAAAAGAACTAGCGTTTAGAGGCCACGTACTACCGTGTCCTGTCTACAACCGTGTAGGTACACGTATCATCTCGAGTGTGGTACGGATATTTCCTTACCGATTATTTCGCCAATCGTACGCAATAGCTCGATATCCAGTTGAGGTGGCCTACCAGAACATGGTTTATCGTCAATGCTGTAGTCGTCAGATCGGAAGCATTCTACGACTTGTTAAATATTACCTACATCATATTCCCGAGTATATTATTTTATATGTTTAATGCAAATTTTTTCTAAACTCTATGGACAAAAGTAAGTGTTAACATAAACAGTGTGTTATATCGTTGTAATTAGAAGAAACAGCGGAATTCAACAAATAAAAAAATAGTGTTCCGTTAAAAAATATAATAATGTAAACCAAACTGCTACACATTTTTGTTTCAATTGTTTTTCTGGCAGTATATTCTGTTTAAGAAGAGATAAGTTACACATGCAGCTTTTTTTCGTACGTCTAAAAATAACGAAGGAATAGGAGGTGAGATTTCTTATGAACTCACCCTATACAGATGTATGTATATATTGATACCGATTTTAGTTACGGCAAATGCATTGACAGATTATAAAACAATGAACTTCTGTGATTTGGACGCAAAATTTTCAAACCCGTCCGTCCGGAATCCGTCCCTTATCTTTAATAATTTTACTTTTATCGATATGATACACCTTTTCTAGATTTTCATCACTAAATACTACTTGGAAAGTAATACACATTTCGAAAACATAGTAATTACTTTCAAACTTCTATCGACACCCTTAGAATAATCACTAAGATAATCCATTTATTATGTCTAGGGTTCGGAAATGTGTGCCATAACGCCTGGTGGGTACTATAAAACTATGGTAGTAAAAGTATAAACCGTATGTTTTAAGCACCTTGTAAATTATATAGGCGTGTATTTCTTGCCCGTGCTACGTACGGCATTCCGGGACCCTTCCCGACAGCGTCCTTCCTGGTCCCGTGTATGTGCAGTAATACGCCATTCAATGAGGGAGCACAGGAAGTCGATAGTCTAGTTTTTGTTCCTTAAATATTCTTTAAAAAAAAGGGATGACGTAGGAGTGAAAATTTATGTAAAGTTCAACCCAAAAAGTCATCTACTCATTAAGATAACACGTAGCAATGGCAACACTTCCCGACAAACGTCAGTGTGAGACAGGCCATGGAAGTAGCGGTTTAGAACTTATATGCTTTTCTAACAAAAGTGTTCTGAAGGGCTCGCTAATATTATTTGTTCCGTTCCCTTCAAAGTCTACTATCACACAATAATATATTTTTATAATCATATGTACAAAAAATTTGTTTTCAAAATAATTCTGTTTTTTTAGTTGTTTCTTTGTATTACGACTGGGCGTATATTATTGGCGTCGTATATATTGCTTGCAACTAAATGCTTCTGTAAGTTCATAGAAAAATACGGAATCGTCGGCGCTGGACGAGGCATGGCTTTTCAGATGTCTTGTTACTTTAGTTTTATCTGAAGAATTTATAATGCATTCACACACAGTACAAAAATGCTCATTTCGTTGAATACGCATGTCCCTAAAACCCTCGGGATCACTGTCAAACCACGTTTGAAATAGTTCCCGTCTATTTCTTTTCACCTTTGGCATGGTACCTCACTGTATTCGCTTCTCCCCTCAACTAATAATTATCAATATTTATAAAGTTATTTAAACACACGGCGAATACGTAAAAACGACGACTAAATAACTAAATCACTAAATGTACTAAAGCGTGACATAAAGAACTAAAATCGCTAGCGCAGTTTTCGTAATGCAAGTCAGCTGTGAGCTGTGAAGGCCAACGGGTCAAGGGCAGGACATGCACAGTGTCGGCCCTGTGACATTCGCGCTTGGTAATAAGTAATAATATTTAATAATGTACTATGATGCAACATAGTTTCTGTGAACATATTAACATTTTCATTCGTAAACTGACTACGGTCCTGTTACACTCCGCGCTCACACGAACTCTCATCATAAGACTTTACCAAATCTGCAACTATTACAAGTGGTAATTTTAATAATCCAAAGTTATTGGGTCGTAAGTAAGTACCTACACTTTTTTCATATTCATGTTTATGGATTATCCAGTAATGAATGTATTATACATCCGTCGATCTCTTATTGCCAAACACAAGCTTATTTACAATGTGTATCCGATATACTGATACTTATGAAAAACATGCATTTTAAACCCCATTTCTATTAACTTACTTAATCGAAACAACGGATGCAATTAATCCGATGTTTACCATAGAACTAAAAAATTCAAATTGCCTCTGAGAACAAGGTTTCATTTATTCCCCTGCAAATTTAATATTCTCATACACTGCGAGCCTTCACTTAATTTTTCAGCATTAATTTTAAATCCATCCACATGCTTTCTACCTATTCGCTCCTACATTGCCCCAATATTCGATAGCTCCCTTTCGGGTTAACGATGTCACATTCAACTGCCTTAATTTACTCCACTTTGTGTATCGATGTCTACCCGCGAAAGCAAAGTCTAGTGCCTACACGTTCCAGGACTTACCGTTAGGAATAGTGAATACGTGATCACTCCAGATATATTGCATTCAGCCACTCAGGTGAATAGCGAGCTGGAATACGTCTTTACCGAGTCGGCAGCAAAAAAGTACGTCGCAGCTAAACGCAAATGAAGGTGATATATTTCACACCTAGTTCACAATAGTAAATGGAATCATCGAGGCACGGAGTAACATGACGTCTAAATTGTTTACACTTGACGGAATCTTATTTCATATTCGCGTATCTATTATGCTGATGAATTCCCTTCATACTAAAAATTTCGTTTACAACTTGTTAACGTAGTATCAATTTGTATAATAGTGAAAGATACTAGTGACTACATAACTCTAACGCTAACGTTAAAGCCGTAGTTACATTGGTATAGCTACTTGTACTAGCAACTGCTAAATGTAATTTTTCATATCATAGCTTATCCTATTATTAAATTTGCATTTTCCACTTTGATACGGCCTAAAAAATTGTGTCTTAAGTGTTGGCAATTATAGTTAAGTAGTGGGATGAGTTCATAAATACTTCCAAAAAAAGAAACTATTTTTCATCTAGTTGACTTTCATTTACATTAGCTCCAATATGAACTTTCAGAGTGGAATGGTGAAAAAGCGGTTCCTGACATTTTTTCAACTCACCCTCCACAAATCGAACTCGTATTTCTCAAAACAAATTTGGATTTTTAAAAGTTCGAAAGAAATAAACGTTTTTTCTTCAATATCATTAAAATTGGATTTGAATAATATTTTAAAAGTACAGTAACATTTAATTGAAATATTTTAAAATGTAATTTAAATCGCAAAATTTAAAATTATTTCAAGCTTATAGCAGTTGTATTTTCGATAAATATATATTAAAAAAGTTATTCTAAACGTGCTTTCCAACTTTTTGTATTATTCTTGAACATAAAATAAAGTTTGCATCAAACATTCGTTCATTTCTTGCAGACCTCTTTATAATTGAGTTATTAATGACTCATTTACATTGTTTTGAACAATAACAATAATTTTCTTGGAGAAGAGTCTCCAAAAAATACGATTTTAATGATAAGTGATATCGTCCGAGGTACGGGGGTAAGTTGAAAAAATGTCAGGAAATGCTTTTTCACCTTACTGCACTGAAACTTCATATTTGAGTTAATGTTTTACAAAGGAATATCCTTTCTTGATAATATTTTTCTATAGGGCGCAAAATAAAGGTAGTTTACTCTTGGTCGATTTCAAATTTTCGCATGCTCCTCGTATATTATGGACTTTTTACTATTTTTGATGGGCGTTATTTTAGTTTAAATACAGTTATTTGGGCAAAACAACGGTTTGACGGTCAAGAGAATTTCTGAAATGCAAACACAAAAATATTTCCCATATGGTGCAAACTTTATGGATGGCACTGTATATCAATTTATATTTATTTATACCGGTGACATCAAGAGACTTATTCAATTAGTCCTGAGGATGCAAATAAATATGGCGAAACATCAGCTGAATGAAAAATAGTTTTTGAAAAGTTTGACTTCACCCCACTAGTTAACTATAGTTATATACAAACACGTCGCTAATCCTACATTACAATGCAGTTGACAATTACTTATCTTCATTCATAATTCAAATTGTGCAAATTGCAGTTTCCTGTAATTAACAACTTTTTCTGACTCTAGACCAGCGAGTAATAGTACTAGTGAGAATATGAGATGTACATAGGTAGGGAGTGGTGGGTTGTATGTGCGTAGATTCAGCTCATTTTGACATAAAAATGAAGTGGAAATGTTCTTTGTACCCTAATCTGTACTATAATTTCTCTGAATAAAAACAGATTGTAGAATAATAGCGACTTCAATGATAACAATATAAAGGAAAGGGTAACTTATAGCGGTAACAGTTCATTGGAATTGTCAGTAGCATGATCTATGTTAATTTGTAGGGGACCTGAAAACGGAGTTGTACTGGTGGATTTTTGTGCTAGAGAGCCTCAAAGTTGCATTAGACTCGAAGCTCAAACTTGTGATGCAAATGTGAAGATTGTATATCAGTGAATAAATATCATCTTCAACAAATATGCGACTCTTAGACTTAAAATCTGAGAAGGGCGGGAATTCAACACATTATAAGGAGAGGACATATGGTTCAAGGGTCTACCTCTGCGCGGTGTATCTTGAGTAAACGCTATTCATGTTTGAAAACATATTTAAAACATATATCGTTGAATACCATATATCGAATAACATATAATGTTTTGGGTAACATATATTGAATAGTTGAATACCATATATTGAATAACACATATCGAATATACGAAATAGGTTGTAAAGATTGTGATCAAAAATATATTGGGCAAACAAAAAAGATCTATATTGACTAGATTTAAAGAACACAGGGCTCATTTGAAATATGGCAGAATAGAAAAATCTTGTGTTGCCCAACACGCTTTTGACAACAATCATAGTATACACATAAATAATTTAAAATTAATTAGAAATGTAACAAACAGTAGACAGTTGGATGCTTTTGAAAGTTTAGAAATCATTAAGTGTAACAATAGTATGAATTTTGACAATGGTCCGATACCCACCAGTCCACTGTTTGCTCTGATAAACAAAGACAGTTACGGTTCAGTGAACCGTGGGAACAAATTTGGTATAAATAGTGCAAGTGTGTAGGCTAGAATTTAGTTTTAATCTTCCCCTGAAGATGCCAACTTGGTTGGCGAAACGCGCGTCGAGAAAAGTGTAGTAGTTCGGTGTTTCGTGGAAAACGTCTAGTTTTTTTATATACTGGATGTCTCAGCTTTTAGTTTACAGTCTTTACTGCCACCCAGGTAGCAAAAACTTTTAGATAAAAGTTACTGAATTCAGGCCTATAAGACATATTCCGTTTGACATGTGCTAGTACCTTAAGGTTATGTCAGTGTCAATATAAGTTTTTTAAATGCAACACCCTGTATTTTTCGACATTTTTGTATTTACCGAACAATTCTACGCATATATCATGTAACATACCATATACCTACCTTCAACCGTTTTCGAGATTTTCAAAGTCAAACAGCTATTATTTTACAATACAAAGAATTATCAGTTTACCTTGTCAGTTTTGAAACAATTGAGAGGCATTGTTAAAAGTAATTTTAATCAGATCAATGGGATATTTCAGTATTTATAAGCAATTAGTTTAATAAATTTTCAAACTGAGCTCCACCAGATTGGACACAAGCTTTTAAACGGCGTATTAATCCTCTATTTTGCACGTATCATTGTTTAACTTTGAAAATCTCAAAAACGGTTGAAGATGGGTATAGGGTATGTTACATGAAATATGTTTATAATTGTTCGGTAAATACAAAAATGTCGAAAAATACAGGGTGTTGTATTTAAAAAACTATATTAACACTGACATAACCTCAAGGTCACTAGCACATGTCAAACGGAATATGTCATTTTATAGGCCTCATGAATTCAAGTACCTTTTGTATATAAAGTTTTTTGCTAACTATGTAAACTGTGAGCATATAAAGTATGTAAACTAAAAGCTGAGACACCCTGTATATATATATCGTTGTATTTATTAAGTTTATTTCTGGGACCACGAAGAGACCAAATCAGTCACCAAAATGACATCTGGATTACCTACAAACTTAGGTAACGCAACTGCTTCCTCGCTTCCAGTAATCAATAAAAATAACATCAGACATTCTCATTTCCTTTACAAAATAAAAAAAAAAAACACAAAAAATAACACGTATTCATTCATGTGTTCGTATTCATTGGACTGCAGATATTCAAATCACTACGTCCTCTAGATTTACATTATATAACATAAGTAAGTATCCTAAAATATAATTTAGGTCCATTGCTCTATTTATGAAAATAACTATGACAAATATAAATCCCACCAACAACATCCCAAACATCCTATTGACAGAGCTTACGAGACATATAACGCGCCCATTGCAAATTAAACCTGCACCCCACTGACTTACTCAGAAAGTGGCCCAGAACATCAAATTACTTTTCGTTTCTATACATAAGAGGAAACCATTTTTCCATTACATTAACTCTGGTGGCTGTGAAGGTGACCACCCAATTTCGTTTTTATCCACGAAGTTTTTCTTTTCCGATATATTCGAACTTTAGGAAAAGTTCTGCGAATAGTGCATCATCGGGGGCTTTTTTTAATTTTTCTTGCCTTCTCCGGTCTGATTAATCATTTTCGGTAAATAGCGTCGACTTTTCATACGCCTTTAAAGCAGGCAAAAAGGTGCCTTCCTTTCAGTGCAAGCGTCTGTGCTTTACAATGCAGCATCGCTGTAAAATTGATGGCTTGTGGCTTTTCAGGTGGGGATGGGATTGGAAAATCTATCGACCAAATAAATTGTTCGATATTTCATTCATTTTTAGGACACTGAGGATAAATGAGGTGTGAAAATTTAGGTACTATTTTACGCGAATCGTACATGGTAATCCGTTAATACCAGAAGCTATTTTAATATTTTACTTCTACATTAGAAGTTTTCACAAAACATTACATACGAATATAATATCAGGGAAAATGAATTGAAATGCTTACATACTGAAAAGCTGCGACTAAGTTTGTGCGAGCAAATTCTGCCTATTAAATTATATTTTTGGTGTACATTCGACTCAACACTAGACAATATTTAGAAATTGCTTTAAATATAACTCCTCAACGCTATAAGAAGCAGCTTGAAGTTCACCCACCGATAAATCAATAGGAAACCTGGACCTATTGGGTTTTTCAGCTTCCTCAGTCTTGGTGTTGGAGAGTAAATGGCGGATTTTAAATAATTAAAATTAGTAAATTAGGAATTTAAATACATAATGGTAGAAAAAGAGCATCTGAAAATATAATAACGATGACGCTCATCGTACGTTTGTATATTCGAGATTGTTATATTTTATATTAATTAGTTGTTAGGTTGGAATCATCATATGTAGAAAGATGAGTTTAAAATTGTTTAAACTAGTTCTTCGACCATTTTAAGTAATTGTTATAAACCCTTCTGACAAATACTTTGTTCACCTTGTGTCTTTTGACAATTTTTTTTTACTTCAGACACATTCAATCGTCCTTACTCTTAGATTAAAGCCTGCGTACGTATGCCAAATACTTTTCAGACAACTAAAAAATCCAGTCACGCTACTTGTCATGTTCAATATCATTTTTTTATTTGTTTTTTTATTGTAAATTTGTCAGGATATCCAAAAACCCATACATGTTATCAATTAACGTATGTCCTAAAAGTTTTGGCACAAAATTCATGAACTTATGAATCTTAACAATAATGAAATAATATCAAGTCGCCTTTGGTAACAAAAGATTGTTTACTTTGTTGACTGTCAGTCGAGGGTTATTTATTTTGAAGTTTATGCTTTCAAATGTCGTATAAATTAGAAATAAGAAAAAGTATCTATAACTTAGTTGGGCGGGTACCCAAAGCTGAAATATTTCGAATATTCGAGAATGAAAATATTTCTCACAGAACAATCTATCGAACAATAGCGGAGTGCGAGCAGGGAATACCTTGTTTGAACCTTCCAAAAAGTGGAAGACCACGAGTATTTACTGCACAGAGGGAAGAGCGGTTGGTAAGAAGAGCAAGAAACCAAGTTGCGATGTCATCAAGGAGACTGGCTCGTCAATATGACACTTCTAAGAGTACGGTATCGTTGACATTGAAGAGGAATGGTCTGAAATATCGAAATCGTCTGAAGACGTAAGTGCCCCAAATACACTCAAGGGCAGCTTCTACGTATACCAAGATGCTGCCGTCAACTGAGACGGGTCTACTTTGCCGATGGCAAGAGCATTATTTTAGACGACGAAAAG
Organism: Aromia moschata; assembly: GCA_029963805.1. Taxonomy (NCBI): domain Eukaryota; kingdom Metazoa; phylum Arthropoda; class Insecta; order Coleoptera; family Cerambycidae; genus Aromia; species Aromia moschata. Next base: position 26,054 of record JAPWTK010000136.1, read on the forward strand.
TATTTCACTTTGGCTAACTGCGAAACGAAAGGAAATGATGGGTTTTATACAAATAACCTAGAGGAATGCCCTGACAATGTAAAGTTTAGGACTAAAGCAAAATTTGCCGATAAAATCCTTGTCTGGTGCGCAATTTCTAACAGGGGCATATCCCGACCTTTTATGGGAAGAGTGAGAGGCGAAGCTTTGAACAGTTAGGGGTATATTGAGAACTGTCTTTCCAAATTGCTCCAGTTTGTCCAAGAACATCATGCTGAGGATGATATCATGTTTTGGCCAGACTTAGCATCGTGTCATTACTCTAGAGATACCCAAAACATGCTTCGTCAACATCGCATACCTTTTGTTCCTAAAAACGCTAATCCTCCTAACTTGCCTCAGGCTCGCCCAATAGAGGATTTTTTGGGCTTTATTGTCGCGGAAAGTTTATGACAGAGACTGGGAAGCCCAAAACGAACAGCAACTAAGACGTCGAATTTTTGAAAAATTGAAGATGGACTGAATTCCGTCCAGGGCCTCATGAGAGACATCCGAAGAAAGTTGCGTCTGGTAGAGGAGTATGGGCCGCTTCACATAATTTGATAGTATAGTTTAGTTAATCATTAAGATGTAGTTTATGATAAATAATTGATGTTTCAATAAATCTGTTCATTAAAAAAAACTGCTATAAATATTTTGTGCCAGAACTTTTAGGACATATACGTTATATTGCAATCTTGTTGCGTTGCTACGTAATATAGCTCGCACAACCAACGGCCTTTGCCGTGTTTTTCCTCGTGTGAAGGTAAGTGGTGATAAAATAATCGTTTCGTTTCTAATATTCCACTCCAAACGAAAATTATTGTGGACACGTCACAATGCTCGTGGGACGTGGAACATAGACAGACGCAACAGGAGGGGAATGCTATTTTCGTTCTCAGTCCTACTGGAAAAATATAAATATAAAATAATAAAATAATATAATAAAATATTCTCAATTCTACCAGAAAAATATAGAGCTTACTCAGTTGCTATAACCGTGCTGTGATCATATTCCTTCGTTCAACATATGAAGCTGAAAACAATGAAAAGCTACTATTTTTTTTATGTATTATTAGTTAAAAAAAGTGAAAACAAGTTTAATATCCATATACCTTTGATATACGGAAGTTGCGGTAAGAAGAAAGTGAGATCATGAATAAGGCATCAGCTTGCGGGTACCCTTTATATTACTACATAATTATAGTATTAAGGAGAAGTAGATCGGTATGAATTTTAATTATATATTATTGCATTATATTTAGAATAATAATGAACATAATATAAATTACTACAAATGTATCCCAAGTTTTTAATTAAACCAATCGCATCACATACTACATCCCCATTAATACGAAAATGTTTCCCATAGAGCGAGTTCTAAATTCTCAATTTTTTTGGGCAAATTTTTGTGGGCAAAAAAATTGGCCCCAATTCCTTTTTCCCAAAATTTCCAAAAAATGGGGGGCCCCCTTTTCCAATTTTTTTTGGGAAAAAATTGGGGGGTTTTTCCCCCCCAAAAAAACCCCCCATTTCCCAAAAAAAACAAATAAAAGTCGAAGAGGCAATATTTGTTTGATTTTGGCCACCAAACTCGATGAGGCGATGAAAGTTTCATTTAAAGTTCCTTTTTTTTTCAATATAAAAAAAAAAAAAAAAAAAAAAAAAAACCCCCCAAACCCCCGCGGGGCCCCCCTTTTTTTTACAACACCCCCCCCCCCCCCCCCCCCCCCCCCCCCCCACCAAAAGGAGGAAAAAAAAAAAAAAAAAAAAGGGGGAGGTTTTTTTTTGGTTTCTACTTTGACAGTCTCCGTTGTCTATTTGGAAAAATCAAATGTTACATTTATTGATTTACCTACAAAGAAAAGTTCCACAAGAATGACACCGAAATAAGTGTGCTTTCAATACACCCACTTATATCTGTATTAGAGGAAAGAAAATTTTAGTTTTATCCGAAAAACGTCTCCTCTTACTGTCTCCCTCGCTGTCTCCTAAAAAACATGTTGCAACGCCTCTATCTCAACCAACATTTGTCACCAAATACCCTACTTTTCAAATTGTAAATATTTTTCCTCTACATCGACTGTTCAATAGAATGCATCAGAAATGATTTTCCCGAGGATTCTTGAGGTTATCAGCTCGTGAAGTATTACAATCGAAATACATATCTATAAATATTTTTTTTTCAAATAGATCCTACCTTCTTCAAAGTCACAAACAAGATGTGTAGGATTGTAATCGAATTGGAATCCCTCTAAGGCTTTCTTTTCTTGTGGTAACGTTTTTATACGGCTTGGCCTCTTTTTATAGTCAATAAAGGAGGATTATAAAGCCTTGCAGGAGATATACCCTGTCATTGTAATCAGGAAGTAAATAGGCGTTATTCCTGAGGGGTAGAATATTTTGAGTATAATATATTTACTTATTGTTAGTGATGTTCTGTACGTCAATGTAAATTACACCAGCCATCTTAGTATTAGAGTTTTTATGTTCTGTGCCAGGGGTTTAAGGGTTAATTATAAAATAATACGAACCATTAGAGCAAACACATATATTCAACTATCTGTTATATATATATATATATATATATATATATATATATACGTACAACTCCTTACTTGTACAGAGGATGACACAAACAAAATAATACTAGGATGGACGGTGTCATTTATAATAACATACAGAACGAGTGAGATTTTGCCTGACGCATTTTTTGCTGCTTCTCCTGTTCTCAAAATTATCATAAAATAAAGTAGAAAAAAAAATCAGCACGACAAAATATATACTCGTGTTGTACCTTGGATATTTAAAAAGTGTAAGTACTAATCCTTGTACTTGGCAAAGATTTACCCAAATTAAGAAGATTTTACCCTGAACAGTCAGTTTGACCTAGATTAAGTCCACGAGATCGACCTACGCAATTCGCTACCTCTCCGAGAGTTTCTATCAAATTACCATTATTTTATTACCTCTACCCACCGACAAAGTAGCCCCCTCTCTATTCAAAAAGTTATTCCCTGAATCGACTCTTCAGAAAATTCCATCCAATGAGACAAACGAGCTATTGGATTAATTACTCACTCCTTAGAAACACTTCGTTTGTTTCATCATGGCCCGCTTTTTCTGAAGCAGCTTGTTTGTTAGTAAATTAGCCTGTAATTATGGAGCTTGCTAAACGCTGTTCATGTTCTCTTGTGTTTGAGGACTGAAATTTTAAAAACTGTCCAACACAAAGTAATCTCAGTTTTAAGGCATTCTGGAAATGTTTTGTTCATTCAGGTTTGCACGTGATCAAATTATTTATTGTATCAATCATATAATCACAATAAGAGTCGCGAAATCGCTGACCCTGATAGGATCGCATTAAGGAGGAGAAGCAGGTAGCACTTACAGTTTATTTCGTATATTCCTGACTTTTCGTTATTGTCGATTTTGTCTTTGGGGTTGCCCAAAAGCGTCTGTAGTTTATTTTTAGAATTATAAACCAAATTGATACTGATATTTTTAAAAACTATCTAGTCCGTGTGTGAATTTAGATTCATATGGTAACGAAACAAATTTCGAATTGTCAGTATCTCTACAAAAAGTCGTGGAATTGTACATGGTCATCTTAAAAGTCTGCTTCCTTATTGACATATCTATTAAATGGATTGAGTAACCGTTATTCTTAGCTATTACACCCTTAATTAATTTTGTTTTCTCATGTTCCAACCTCTCTTTACTCAGAGAGAAACTTAAAAAACCATTTATTGCCATTTTATGTTGAAAAGTAACGTATCTAACATATCTAAAAATAGCTGTTTATAATGTTCTATTTCATATGTAAATTTTATGGTAGGGAAACGATTATTTAATTTAGCAACAAAATTATCTAAACTAATTGCATTTGTACCAAATACCGCGAAGATATCGTCCACGTACCTGACCCTCATTCTAGAGAAATATTCGAATTTATCAAAACTCATAAAACGATTTGCAATGAAAGGTGGCAAGGAGTTATAAGTGGCAAGGATTAAAGTTAGTAGTGAAAGTATTCACTATTATACTGAAAACAATTTTGATTCATACAAATATCGTAGTAAGCCGAATGTATCCTTAATCATTTGATCGTATAAATCATTGAATTCGAGTAATTCCCTGAGGTAGTCCAAACAGCGGGATTGGAATACTTGGAAACAATGAACATATGTACATCAAACGAGACCAAAATTTAACCTTCTTTCAACTGGATATGGGCAACCCCAAACATAAAATCGACGATAACGAAAAGTCAGGAATATACGAAATAAGTTGGCAAGATTGTGATCAAAAGTATATTGAGCAAACAAACAGATATATTTTGACAAGCTTAACAGATTAGACAGATTTAAAGAACACATGGCATATTTAAAATATGGCAGAACAGTGTTGCCCAATATGCTTTTGACAACAACCATAGGATAGACATAAATAATTTAAAATTAATTAGAAATATAACAAACCGTAGATAGTTGGATGCTTTTGAAAGTTCAGAAATCATTAAATGTAACAGTAGTATGAAGAAAGACAGATATTACGGTATGATAAACAAAGACAGATGTTACGGTTCGGTGAACCGTTACGGTGGATTTAGTATAAATAGAGCAAGTGTGTAGGTTATAACTTAGTTTTAATCTTTTCCTGAGGATGTCAACTTAGTTACCGAAACACGCGTCGAGAAAAGTATAGTAGTTCGGTGTTTCGTGGAAAACGTCCAGTATTTTTTACGCTTTCATATGATACATTTCACATGTCAGTTGTGACATTTTTAGACAGTGTGAGGATAGATGAAATAAAGGCGGTATAACAAACTATACAAATCCCTTTCAAATAGATACGTCAAAGTTGTCAAAACCAAAAAAATGATGTTTTTGATACGTCACCACAGCCGTAGCTTGTGACGTCAAAACTCCTCCCGCTTTTCATAATGCGCCGACCGTCAAGTCTATAGACCGTAGGTAGCAGTGATAGTTGGAGGATTAAAAAATCTCGTATTTCTCATAAAAAAAAACACCCATTATGATATTTCGGGAAGTGATTATTGCATCTAAATATATAGCTAGGCTATAATAGCAAACAAACTTATTAATATAAATAAAATAATAAATTAAACTTGCAATAAAACATTCTAAAAACGGTTGCTCACGAGAAAATCCAGATAAAGCTTTCTAAAACATTTTTTTTGCCAAAAAAAATTTTTTTAAAACTTTTTTATTATAATAAATAAAATTTAAAATTTTTTAATCATTTTAATATTTTTAAATTATTTAAAATTTTTTTCTATTATATTTTAGGTTATATCATTCTAAAATATATTGGTCAATTTTCCTTATAAAATACGCAAATTTAAACCAATCATCACTCTATCTACTTTCCTTTAATAGGGGTCTGTTAGGATCTGCAAATTTCTCGACTCTAATCTTTATATATGCACAACGTTTATTATCATATCATTATCATCAGCCTGCCTGCTAATATACGGGTATCAAAACAATTGCTTGTAATATACAAATAGGTATTATTAATATTAAAATACGTACGCAAAATACGTACGAATCAAATAAACATGTCTTTTGTTTCAAAAGCAAAACATTTCGCCACTAAATGAGATATGTTAATTTTATGAAATGAATTAAAAAACAATGTTAATTGAAAGTGATACAAGTATTCTTCTATATATATATAATCATATTTTGTTGAGGATATTTTTCAATTTAAAAAATGTTTCCTTTCAGTTTAAGAATATTTTTAAAATGCTAATTTTATATTACATAGTATAACGTAATGCGTTATTTTTAACGTTCTGTGATTGTGAATGCACTTAATCTTAATTACTCACTTAGCTACCTGTCTTTCAGAATTTTAATTTAAAAGTTGTCGAAAACTAGGTACTACTGTATAAAACTTTTTATAACTCTTGCCGGCTATTTATAAACTTCTCATGCCACCTGAAAAGTTTTATATATTTCAATCTCTTTTGAATGTAAACCCTCTTATAATGTCGCAAAGTTTTCTTAAAAATTGATGTATGCCTCAGACTGCTTTTCAAACTGGGATGGTAGAATATTTTCTGACAGGAGAAAAAAAAACTAATATCTGAAATTTACTTGTTTCAAGACTTAAGGAAAAAAATTATACTCAAGGAAAAAAATAAACGAAAAACTCCAAGATCCCACTTCAGAATTGATAAATAATTATTGGGGCAAAAGGTTTAAAAAAATGCTGGATTGACAATTTTCCATGTGACTTTTTTTTAGTAATGTTGTACAATATAATAGAATTATCTAAGATTCTATTATCTATGCATCTGGAATAAATTTTCCCCTAACTGACAGATTTTGACTCACTTAGAAATCAACAATTCCCAGAATGGTGGATAAATATTGCAATGCAGTGCAGTTGTCTTATTATATTTTACAAAAACATTATCACCGATGTAAATGCTCAAAAAATATACTTTTTGATATTTTTTTTTTATTTTGGTAACTATTATATAACATTTATGACCGAACGGTCGAACAAATATAGTGCTTTCGTAAAGTAGTGAATAAAATCCACAATCGTCGTGGAGTTTTTATTTTTAGGAAAAGTCGTTCGGACACTTCAAAAGATAAAAAGAGCACTTTTTTCACATACAGTAGCGTAAACATCCATGAAAAGGTTTTTTAAGAAACTCGACTCTAAAGGTTAAAACCGACACAATTTGTTCACAAGCTCTTTGGGCTTCTTGTCAACTTGGCCTCAGAAAAAAATTTCGTCGCTGATTTTTAGTAAATTTTCCGCAATTTTGAAGGTAGGAAGACGGGCAAGGCATCAAAATGACGGGGGAAAAGTCAGAAATTCGACCGTATCTATTAGAAGTCTATCAGAAGAGTGATAAGACCGTGGCACCCGACTACACTAGGCGAAAAAATCTAGTATTTGGGCTGCTCAATAAAAAGAGATATAAAATGGAATCGAATATACAGGCCTTCGGCAAATCGAAGAAGTTTCCGATTTTTCGGTAGTTTCCCCCCAATAAAAACTCTATGGCGTATGATACAAAAAAGACAGAGCCGGCCTTTGCGCAACCGGGCGAGTCGCTGCACCTTCCGCCCTCAAAAATCCTGCATCCATCGGTTGAGTGATGCTTCCGACGGTGTGGTCAAAATCGGATCAAAAAGCGATCAAATTTTAGTAGTACGAATTTATTAGAAATGAAAGAAAATTAAGAAAAATAAAAAAATTAAATCTTCAAACTATGTGCCGCTCAAAAAGAATCTTATTGAACAATATCAATTAAAATTAACATTTTTGACATTCTCAAATATGGCGAATGCGCTAGTGATATAAGTTCATGCATTGGAAAAATGAATTCATATTAAAGTATAAAAATGTTAATTTCAAAACGCCGATGCATATAATACCAATTTGTAAATAAGTAGTAAACAAAATGTTCCTGAGTGTTGCCCAATGAAAATATATTATATACAGGTTGTTTCCTGTTAACTAGTTTTCGGAAACGTTTCGACAAAACTTAGTGTCTTTGTTTATAGAAATAAAGTTTATTTAGTTAATTAGCCTGTATATTTCTTTCACTTGCTTCAGTAGTGACAGAGAAAAGGTTTTTTTTCTCGAAAATGAAGCGAGATGAAAAGAGTTGTATTTATATCTGTGTAATCTGTAATCAAGGCTAATGAAAAGCAGTTCTGTTATATTTTTTCTTATTAATGTATCAGCTGAGATGCGCCCGGACACCACAGGACAGGAATAAGTCAATTAAATCTGATTAACAGAATGTTTCAAGAAAACCGAGATAGAGGTTTTTCAGATATTAGTAAAAATGAATGTATATTTTAAATTGTCTCTCTGCTCTGACTCTCGGAAAAGCAGCGTTTCCGTAAACTAGTTAATAGGATTTTTTTATTTTCCTGGGAGGAATGTCCTCTTGAATTTCTTCTCATTATTAATGAAGCACTCTATATGCAGGTTGTACCGTATCATTATGTTCAAATTTATCAAGCAGAAAGTAGACTTACTTCTATGACAAAAACACACAAGTAGTAAAGTCACGGTTAAAAAGTTAGAGCTAAAGTTATAGTTAAAAAACTCATTAAATTAAATGTTATAAGTGCCCTCGTCCTTGCTGAATACAAGCCTGTGTATGTATACCACTGGATGAAATGACACTTCTTATTGACGATTGAATAATTCTTAGTATAAGAAGTAAAAAAAAGAGGATTAAGGTCAGGAGATCTAGGTGGCCATGCAGGACCTCCTCGACCAATCCATTGTGGATAATTTAAAATTAAACATGTGCATTTAAGGGGGCTTTCCCGCTTTTTCGCTGGAAAAAAAGTTTTTTTTGGGAATTTTTTTTGAAGAAAGTATAAAACGGATTGAGACAATTTTTTTTTAATTAAAAGGTACATTTATGAAGGTTACATTTTTTTTTTAATTCTTTAAATCAAAATGGCGGCCGTCGATTTATGTTCTAATGCAGCTACTTCAGGCGGACATGTCTCATGTAAATGAAATTTTTCTACGACGCTATTCATCTGAAATCAAAAAATGAAAAATTTTTACAAAATATAGGGTTGTTGTTAGTGTTTATCATATCATTTTTGAAATTCAAATTTTACGCGATTTGGTGCAACTTTGAAAAAAAAATGCGATTTTCACCTTAAATTTCTACCTTTAAATTGTTATAAAAAATCTAATTTTCGGTTGATTGGTGTTCGAGAAAAATTTCATTCCAGTTTCAAAAACGTTGTTTTGAGATAAACGCGTTTATAAGTTTTTTTTTACATTTTTTTTTCATATAACTATGAAATTTTTTAACTCACATGTCGTCATCAATTCCCGGCCCGTACAGGACACCCTCCTCTGCCTTGTAGACCTCATTTTAGCTTCACGTCAGACAGCGTCACGCATTTTTTCCACTGACTCCACATTTCGCCGAATACGGATAATAAGTAACAGACCGTAATAAGTTGTCAATTCGCCTGTTACTTTGATGGTCAGTTTTCCTGGACCTCTTCCCCCGAATCCCTTGTTTATTTTCTTCGCATTATGGAGCCTGGTTCCCATGCGTTTCTCCACGTGACCGACGTTTCCGACGATTCCGTTTTCATTACTTTCGGATCGTTGTTGTACGGGTCCAAATCCAAAATCGCCTTGAAGTCATTACCTTATCGCCTTACTGTCCCCGTTGCCAATCTACTGAGCATATTTTAATTTATGCTTTTCTTATGATCGTTGACACACTTACTTTACACTGTCCACCTCCATTTTCCGTGCGCGACTCTTTTCAAGCGCCGTAACCGCAGTCACTAATCCAGCTGTAACTCGAAATCTAATACGCGGATCACTTTAAAATTTCAGGACAATAAATTTGAATGTATAACGCATCGATTTCAATAAAAAACAAAAAAAACGATTTTTTGAAACCGAAAAGCGGGAAAACCCCTTAAGTATGTTTATTTATTGTTTACAATTTCATAGGCCTGTAACTTGGCAACGAATCCATGACGACTGTACCGATATTATCCACTACTTTAGGATAAATGTATAAATATATGAACGTGAACTGCTGTAGACGAAGCATCGGCATTTGAAAATATAACGTTGTGCGAAGTAATAAGCTTGGAAACACGGCACCTGAAATTTAATCTGTTGAAGTACTTCATCACGATTTGATAAATCGTTCTGTAAACTCTCATCATCGTCCTATCATTTACATGGATGTCATTTGTCCCTACACATCGGCATTAAATAATAAACTCTTAGCGATTACACATTCGGTTATAATATCAGAAAAATAGATCCCTTCAAGAGTTATGTTCGATATTAATATACCACGTCACCAAAATCAAAAGTGTATTACGTATTGCTACATACTGAGTATTCTATTTCCATTCTAAATTGAAAATAGGTAGAAAAAAGCAAGGTTATCAGATATATTTTCTAAAATTGCTAATTGCTTTTAATCTCCTATATTGATTTGAATGAAAAAAATTATTTCACAATTTTCGAATTTATAAAAGATATATGCACGCCCATGGAATCATAAAGTTGCACCGCTTTTTTTGTTCCCCAGGCGTATTTATCATTTTAAATTAAAATTAGAAGGACTATACTTGCAATTATAACTCATTAACTGGTTAATTTTATATTACATGAAACCAATATTTACGGAGTTTTTTGAAGGTGGACAGCTTGATAGGATTGGATTGGTTTGAAGATCTGTCTCCCACATTCTAGAGAAAAATAGGTGACTGGTATCAAAACTTAATATCATGATAATTATGTAAACCATATATTTAATTTACCAAATAAAATATTTACTTATGTCTAAAGTTAGGTATCAAAACATAACATCATAATATCAAAAATATGTAGTAAGGTAAGATAACTAGTATCAAAACTTAATCTCATAATCAAATATAAACCACATATTTACCTAATAAAATATTTTACTTATGACTAGAGTCATGTATTTTAGTGGTTTGAGGTGGAAATGTCCTTCATACGACCAATCACAACGCTTTAATGCCTGGATTGACAAGAGAGACTTACATCGAAAATCTAAAAATATTATTGACGAAATTAGGATATACAGTCTGTCCATAATATAACGAGTTGTGTTAGCGAATTCGAACAATACTAAATCAAAGTAAACCTTTATCAAGACTAAATAAAGATTTTTAAAATTTACAGGGGCGCCACATGAAGCCCAAAATTTTGAAAATAAAGGGTACGGAACCTTCCCATCGTTAACCTTGGTAAAATGTTGTTGCTTTTATTAAAAAAGGGCGTATACGTAAAACAAAAATTGATGACCAGGCTGCCAAATCTTTATTTCGCACTTATTGCTTACATCTGAAGGACAACCGAATTACGAAAAATCAGAGAATCAAATTAGAGTAAGAAAATTTTATAAAAAATTTTTAGAATAATTACCAATAGTTTTTTATAGTCAAATTTTTAGTAACTAATTTTGGTTTGTTTTAAAAATTCGATGTGGTCCCAGCATTTCCAATCCAAAAAATAATTAAAGAAATAAATCGATCAGACCAAATAAATTTGAAATCGACTGTACTGAAAAAAACGGTGACCTCAAGAATTGTCAAACTTGCAAAGCACCTACGAAATGAATTTTTTAGTTTAATAAAATAAAGTGAAATTTTTTTAAAAACATTTTGGACTGTTATCAGGAATTTTTCTACATCACAGACACGCGCACATGACTTATATCCTCTTTCATCTATTTGAGAAAAAAATTGTTCCCATGTTTTTGATTACGTATTTTTTTATTGTTAATTCTATTTACACGGGTTTCTTGTTTAATTTTTTTTCTTGTTCTCATTTTTTTTGAGATCTGCTTCTGATTAACCCGCTATCCTGTTACTGCTTGTGACTTTTACTTTCTACTTCAATCAAATGCTTTTTTATTCATGAGACCGAATGTTATCAGTTGAATCATTTATATGCGTTTTGCGGTGGTGTTCCACAATGCGGAAATTGGCAGTTACCAGCGAAACGCCTATACGTGAACCAAATCGAGCGTGTTTGGTACACCCAAGCTCAGATGCACATTCCTTATGTAACTCTTTCCTTCGAAATTCATTTTCTGCGTAATAAATTATAATAGATTTTCTATACACGGTGGAGACTTTAACTGGAATATATTCGCTAGCGGGGTGGTGAATGATTTTTCAAAAAAATTCCCGAGACACGTCAACTTTTAAATGTATTTACCTACATTTTGCAAGTAATATGAAAAATATAGCCCTTCAGGGGTGGCCGAAACCACCCTCGACATAATTTTTTCAAATGCAACCCTATGGCTTGTGACCCCTCATTGTAAAGCTGGTGGAAAGAGGAATCCAACGCACTGATCAAATTTTAATTTTTAGTATGTTTGTAGGGTTGCATACAATTAAAACGTAATTTTATAGTTTCATTTATTTTTAATGCAACAATGTCGTACTCAAAATGTGTGTTGTTTAATTTTGGAATGGAAACCTTACTTTTCATATGTCCCCACAAAAAATTCCAAGCAATATTTTGCCACAACTGATATTTGTTATTTTTTGCTAGTGTTTTTACACGGCCGCAAAGAGTAATTTAGTTTGTATGCTGTATTCAGAGTTTGAAACGAAGTGTTATTTCTAATTGGTGAAAATGTCTTATTTAACTTAATCACTAAAAATCGACATTTTGATTATGATTGGATATGGTGATAGGGCGCGAACTCAATGCGAAGTTGTTCGCTTGTTTCGAGAAACGCATCCTGACTTGCCACCACTAAATCAAGGTACCATTAGTAAAATTGAGGCACAATATCGAGAGATGGGTCATGTCAGGAAAGTACCGAGTAAGAGGCAGGCTGTTGTTGATGACTACACGAAGTTGAATTTGTTGCTTGCTCTAGAAGAAAATTCAATCACTCCAGCCCGTCAACTGGCCCGTGATAGTAATCTTAATCACAAAACAGTTTTAAAAATACTTAAGTATGAGAAAAAACGCCCATATAAAATGCAAGCTGTTCAAGAGCTACTTGAAGATGATCCAGATCGACGAGTGGAATTTTGCGATTTATTGATGACTTGTATTGATCAAAACCAGTTATCTTTAGAGTGGATAGTTTTTCTGAGAAGAGGAAATGGGCGCGTAAATCGCCAAAATTGTCGTTACTAGGCTGAAGAGAACCCCCATTGGATGAGGGAACTTCATACTCAGCACCCACAGAAAACTAATGTGTGGGCCATTCAAGATAGAATTGTAGGACCATTTTTCTTTGATGACAATCTTAATGGAGCAAGATACTTGCGTTTACTGCAGTACGAACTAATGCCAGTGACTATGTCATTTATTTCCAAACCTCTTAAACCCTAACTTGACTGACGAGAGGTTATGGTTTCAGCAATATGGGGCCCCACCACACTATGCTGCCATTGTTCGTCAGTATCTGGACAGAATTTTTCCCGGTAGGTGGATTGGGAGGCGAGGTAATATTGAGTGGCCAGCAAGATCTCCAGATCTTACACCACTGGATTTTTTTTGTGGGGATATCTTAAAAGTAGGGTTTACATTCAGAAACCCAACAACATAGCAGATCTGCAGGAAAGGATAAAAGAGGAAATCGGAAAAATAACACCGTAAATGTTGCATAATGTAAGGGACGAAACCTACCACAGACTGGGATGCTGCCAACAAGTGAATGGTGCACATTTTGAACAATTGTTACGTTGAAAATAAATTTAATTTTTAAATTGTTTTAATTGTATGCAGCCCTATAATCATACTAAAAATTAAAATTTGGTCAGTGCGTTGTATTCCGCTTTCCACCAGCTTTACAATGAGGGGTCACAAGCCATAGGGTTGCATTTGAAAAAAATCATGTCGAGGGTGGTTTCAGCCACCCCTGAAGGGCTATATTTTTCAAATTACTTGCAAAATGTAGGTAAATACATTTAAAAGTTGACGTGTCTCAGGAATTTTTTGAAAAATCATTTACCACCCCGCTATCGAATATATTCCAGTTAAAGTCTCCACCGTGTATATCAACTTCATCGCCAATACGTTAGAGATAGCGCTCTCCATATTTCATTTTAAACAATTAGTTTTCGCGTAGATGTTTCCTATCTATCTTGTTTCTTCGGAATTCTTTTTCGTTTTCCCCAGTTGCAACACGTAATTTATTCTAAACCGATAGATATTCAAATTGTTCCCCCGCTAGGCGCGCCTGGCTCAGAAAAGCGTCTGCTGCGGCGCCGCCGTTGCCGTCGCCCATAAATCTGGCCGATGCAAATTTGTTTACACATTTTTCTCGCATAATTCACCGACATTTACTGGCGTTTGGCCTGTCAGTAGCTATAAATTAAAAGTTTAATTGTAGCACTGCGCGCGACCGGAAACCCTTGTCGCATCATGCTCTGTATTGCATTACGCTATTAATTTTCGTTCTGTAGAGATAACGCCGCTTCCACTGCATACTAGAGCTTCGGGTGTCAAAAAAAATATTACTGGTTTTATATAAAACGCCCAAGAAGACTCGAACTACGGAGACCGAACTCCGGCTTTTCGCTGTATAACGCGACGGGCTCGAATATGTCCGCCTCCAGAGGCGCTGTAAACAGTTGTGTACCCTGGTTGCTACGGTATATAAACAGATATCTATACGTATACTGTGGCTCTGTACTAATCTGTGTGCGTTAGAGGTTAGAGTCCGTGTGAGTGTCCGTGGTGCGAATACATTTGACAGACGCTAGATATTTTTCATGTCAAAGGTCAACATCGTCCAAAAATTAAGCTTTTCAAAGTCATTGCGTAATGTTTCAATAAATTTTCACGGTCAGTACTGCGCAATAGTCTGAATTCGTATAAAAGGGTAAAGCAAATTGTAGGTACGTAAATGTGGAAATGCAATGTTATTGTGAAACCTTTACAGAGATACGTGTCTAAAAGAGCAAGGGAAATTTCACAGATACATGCGAAATGAAAAAATCACTATTTACGAGTTATTTTACCCACCCAGCACCTATTCTCTCCCTTTTCCCGTTAACTTGTGGGACTAATACTACTTTGCGCACGATTTTGGTGGTCAAACATAGTGTATATTACTGTTTTCTGGGTATCTGACGAAAAAAAAACCGCTAAAATTGCAAAAGTGGCTTATCTGAACAATGACCCTCAAAATATTTCATGTTACGTGCTTCAACGTTAACAATACAACAAAGGAAAATATTTCGTTTCATACATACATCAGTAATTTTAAATAACGTCCGGTTATTCGTACCGCTTCTTATATCACACAATGCAACACAGCACTTTCGAACCATATTTATTTTGTATGTATTTTTGCTAAAGCCAAACGGCATGTAAGCTTTGACAGATTAATGATAAATGTCATATAAAACCATAGCATGGTTTTCTATGATAATTTGAAAAACATTCAAATGTGGTCCGCTGCTCATCACGTGACATCGAAATATAAATTTTAAATAATCCTTTGTCAATTTATTTCTAATTGGAGAAATGGATAGGGAAAATGGGCCATAAATGTCTTAATTCTACTTATTTCTTTTTTGGGGAACATTAAAGAAATTTATACAAAAAAAATAATACACTGGTTCAACTAGAGAAAATTTATAGACTGTCTGAATTCCGTTTCAAATATTCACATCTATAATCAACAAAAAGTGTTTCATGTAAATTCATCGAAACAAGAATAAAATTTAGTAAATAATATGCTGTATTTTTTTTAATCTGTTATTTTGTTTTTGTAAAATATATTGTATGTATTTTTTACATACATTATTTGTTACAATTTGATTGTTAAGTGTGTTAAACTTTCTTGTTATAATATGTTATAATTAATTATTAATTAGTACTAATATGTATAATTAGTTATTTAAGTTTAATATACCATTCATTATATACGAATGTTACTATGTATTTATGTTACTTTTCGCAGGAGTAAATTTCCATAGCAACAGTTATTATTATTAAAACATTGTTGTAACAATGTGTTACTATAGAAACTTACTCTTCCTCAAAGAAAAAACAAAGTAAGTATACCTATACAAAAAATTAAAATTTTTAACTGTTTCCGCATAAACACTATCATAGACCCCACAAACTATATATCGTTGTAAAGAGAAAAAATCCTCTTTTTAGCTAAATCATACCAACTTGGTTTCCATTTAAAAAAAAAGTTATGCCATAACTCGAAAACTACACAAGATATAAAAAATCTGTTAAGGAAATCCTATTCTACTTAAAAAAGTGCCTGTAGAACGTGCAAACAGATTTCTTCTAATTTTACAAACAACCATTATCGACACCAATCGAAAACTAAAAAAATAATTTTCATTTACAACTCAAAACAAAAGATATAGCAAATTCTGGTTTTCACCAATGAATTTATCTCGAAAAAAGAGGTCAAAGGTGGGTTCATTTTTCCATAGCCCTTACAGTTACCGAGATACCCTATAAAAACATCGAAATTTGCCCACCCGGTACATTACTGTTTACAGCGCCTCCTGGAGGAGGACAGATTTGATCCCTAGATACCGAACGAGTTCGGTCTCCTTAGTTCTAGACTTCTTGAAAACGCCGAAACGTCACACTTTGCTCAGTTACACATACTTAATCTTTAATGAATTTTATCGGATGCCATCATTAAGGAAATATAACTCTTATAATATTCTACTAAATCTTATAATATTCTACTGATGATGGTAACTCGAATTACGAAATATGCATCGAGTAGTAGAGTTTTGTGTAATCCGCAACTCAATTTTTAAATAATAAAAAATCACAGATCCGGATTTCGACCTTATTGCATTTCATCCCAGCAAGGAAATAAGTGAAGATTCGTTCGTAGTCGGATATATCACACTGATAAGACTTTTAACTTTTAGAAGTTTAACTTATATTTTAATTATAGCGTATGTCCAAGTACAGCGTGTCCTTTATATTTTGACTCCCATCTACAGGGTGAATCGTAAAATACGCAAAAAATTCAAAAGTTTTTTTTTTCTTTTGGCTTCATCAGAAACAACAAATGGACAACTACAACTTAAAAAAAAAACAGGGACACATATTTTGTTTTTAATGGAAGATGTTCTCTTTTCAAATATATAAGGTTTGCTTATGTTCGTTTCAGCCCTTTTTTGAAATATTTAATCATATAAAATTTATCAAAAATTTAAATCTAGTTGGCCGTGATACGTGTAATAATCGTGATAAGTGTGATAAGCTATTAAACGTCAAAGCTAGAAATTGGGTGCCATCAAAAGAGGTCTTAAAACAGTTCCTATATTTAGAAAATGGGTTATTCATAGGATGAAAAACGCGAAATAGTTTAGTCATTTTTATTAAATTTTTCGAAAATTTCAAAAAAGTCCGTTTTTGATATATTTTATGATACACCCTGTAGGTGGGTGTCAATAAATATGGGAACACGCTATACTTTTAAGCATTTTTTAAATTTCTTTTGACCGAAAATTCGTCGAGCTTTTCAAAATAAGCCAAAAGAAATGTTTGTAACTTTGAAATATTTCCTAGGCTCTCTAATGACAGATTTTAAATTTTCAGAAAATATTCGAAAGTTAGACCGCTATTTTATACGTAAAAAAATAACTTTCCTTAAGGCTTTTTTTGACGGCTCTATAAAGTTTGGAAAAATCTCGTTTTTTTCGCCAAAATCTGGATTGTAAAATTATTGTTCAACTATTCGACATATTTAGATGACATTTGGTGTGCTATTTTATCGTATCAAAAAGTTTTCTGAGCCATGATCTGAAGGTAATTTATATAATCCTGTATAAAAATATAAATATAAAAGTGGTCGAAAAAAATTCATGAAGAAACTTTTTCAACTCGCATTTATCACTCCTTATGATGCGTAGTGTCTCAGCCTACACTAGACCGTTTTCGAAATGCATTTAAGCTATATCTAATTGGTAGACAATAACACGTCACTGCTATTAACGAATCGCTGAGTCAATTAAACCGGCAGGTGTAAAATATCGCAGCCTTTGCAGTACTGATGCTCTGAACGCACAGAAAATCGCCTTTTTTACTAACCAGAGACGCAACGTTAGCGTTTTAATGTTAATCGAACAATTATGAACTATAGTGAAAATATAAAAATAAATCCTATCAAATAAATAGTTCGACAATTATATTGATGATGAAAGCAATTTTCAACAAGAGGCGTTCCAAAAAAATTAAATAAGTCCAAACTACCTCATTTCAAAACAGATACCGCTTGGTCTAGTATGAAAGTTCTGCTGAAGGCATGTTTTACAAACAGTTACAACAATGTATACATATCATTTGAGCATTACTCTCTTTTTCGTATTTTGCTGTTTTCAATGTACACTATATTTCCAGTTACAATAACTTAAGTCAATCAACTAGTAATTATTATTTCATCATTCTTAAGACCCACACACATCTTATCTTTATGGCACCTTCAATATTCGTATGCTTATTATTAATGGTTAAATATGCATATATTTTTGCTATTTGGTTAAACAAAAAGTTTGAAGTAATAGTAAACAACCACTTTGTCTAAACCCGTGGATCCGTGGCCGTGGAGACTCAAGGGTCCTTATGGAATCTGTTACCTTCGCTGATTCAGCTCTCGAGCAAATAGTTCCGCGTGTTATTAAGGTTCTTAACGCGAATACACAGTTTTAAACGCATTAGCGTTTAATGCACCCAAACCGCCGAATGGAATCCCTTCGAGGAGGGAAACTACTCGCATTCTAATTCGACGTAAGTACTTGCTTTGTTTAAATGGAAGCATTAATTAGAAATTAATTAGATCACCGTGAAAGTGTCGCCTTCGTTGTAGGCATCTGCTGGAGACTTGGGACGTGGGATAGAATTAAGTGTATCGTTCCTGAAAGAAAATTAACATTCGTCATCGACGGCACACGCATAAAAAAAGTTTTGTTAACAGAATATGTACAGGGTGTGTCATTTGATTCATAGGTGGCGCCACAGTTGACACTGGCCAGGGCCACTTTTGAGAAATATTTAAATTTTATTAGACCTCTATCGTCTAAAACAGGAAGACGATATTAAATTACGTATTAAAAACATTTTTTTACCAAGAAGGTTTTATTTAATCATTACAAAACTTTGTATATTTGTTAAGACAAGAATGAAAAAGTTTTTTTTTTATTTTTTAAAACAAAATGACGGCTGCACGCTGGCGCAAAGTGGACCTACAAAAAAAAAACGACAACCAATCTGGACATCGTAATTTTCATCTGTAACAGTCCAGAAATAAAATTTATGTTAAAAATACATATAATTTGTCGGTAAACCTCAAAAAATTTAAAAAAAATCTACGTTTGGCAGAAGTGAGTGGGTAAACCAGAAAAATACATATGATTTCAGAGAAGTTAAAATAAATTCTATAAATATATTTTACCAAATGATTTATTTTATTAATTTATTTTTTATTTAATTAATTTATATTATACCGTGGAAAATTTGGTATAAATAGTGAAGTGTGTGTAGAATTAGTTTTAATTTCTCTAAGAGACGGGGCGAGGTGTAGTTCGGTTTTCCAGTTAGAAGTTTTTCGAGAAAATCAGTGATTTTCTGTATTTTTTCAGACACATTTACATTTATAATTAAATTTTGCAACATAAAATTCCAAAACCTTTACAAGGTTTACAGACAAGCTAAGAGTATAAAGAAGAAACCACTGAAAGTTTCAGTCAAATTGGCCGAGTAGTTTTTTAGTAATCTTTTGAAGTTGTTGTTTTGAGTAAAATTCGTGGTTAAAGTTTTGAAAGTTATACTATGGGGTGGGATATTGAAATTTAAAAGGATTTAGTGAAAAAATGTAAGTGAAAAATTTCAAAAACACTGGGATTGTTGTTCTGAGTAAAATAGGTCGTTTGTGAAATTTTTTTTGAATATGGCCAAAAAGAAGATGTTTCAAATTAAAATGGCTACTTTGTATACTCAGTCAAAGCGATTCCAGGGGCGTACAAAAGGCCTTCAAACTCATCGTACATGCTATTATTCATATATTGTATATGTATATTATACTCTCAGGTATACAAATCCGGCCTTTTGGAAAGCAATAGTAAACTTTCCTGGGCCGCCCCCCCCCTTTTCCCTGCTGCGCGCTGAAAAAGGCGTTCTCGAAAAGAGATACAAATAGTTCGAATTTCGTTAAGTGCGTATTCTAGGAATTACTATTAGAAAAAAAATTGATTTTTTGTCCACCTAATTGTATTTACCCTTAAGTATGCATTTATCTCGAAAACAGTAGCTCAAAATGTTGAAAGAGTTACGCACAACAAACCGATCTCGGATATCATCATAGGTGTTAGTTATTTACGTTATTATTAATTATTAAGCTTGGCAGAAACGAGTCGCACCACAGTGGCGTCAGCATAATAAATGTAATACACGAAAGTAAGTAGTGACCTTAAGCACGTTTGCTACAGTTTATTATGAAATTACATATTTAACACCAACATATTACATACAGCGGAGGTTGGAGATACCACCAGCTATCACGGGACTACTGAAATAATTACGAATTGAGGCGACCCCCACCCCATGCTACGCGAGTCGCCTATGTGTTGCGTTGCCGTATGCCAACTTTATTAATTATGAATTAATACGACATACTTACGGGTTCTCATCATGACTCCAAATTGTGTAAAAGCTTATAGTTATTGTATAAAATTAAAACATGATTTAGGAATAGACAACTTGGCAAAAAAATATTTTATAACGGTTTTGGAGGTTAATTTTAATTTATTTGCAATACCTACTAATATGTAATAAAGTTTTAGGTATTATAAAAGAGAACAAATCTCATCAATAGATTTGTATTTTCAATCAAAAACCTGAATGAAAGGTGGACTTTATTTTTTGACATAATATGATTAAAAAAAGAAAATAGTCTAAAAACACTGTTTAGTGAGAGCAAACGTCTAACATGTATCAGCTGAAGATTAACTTAGTATTGCACTAAAGATGGAGGAGTGTGGTTCTTTCTTAAACTGAATATTTTATGGAAAAGTTCTATAATCAACTAAAAGAGTAATTTTGAACAAAATATAAGTCTTTAAAATAAAATATCAGTTCTAAGATAGGTATCTAACAATTATTATATTAAACAAGTTTTAATGTATAAAAAATGTTAAATGGATTTCCTTGTTACGCTAAGTAATATCCCAGTCAATTATACAGTTCTTGCCGAACATTTATCATCTCAACAGGTGTAATAGTTTGAGGAATTTTTAATATTTCTTCGAAATTTCTGCAAACTAGTGAACCTATCTTCTTTAAAAACATATTTTTTTTAATTATTAGTAGCCCCGCAAAAACATGTCACAAGGGGTAAGATCTGGCGACCGGGCTGGCCAAAAGATATCGCAATGTCCATAAATAAACCAATTCGGAAACATTTCCTCCAAATATTGCCGAACCGCAACAGTATTATGCGCAGGGATCATCGTGCTGAAACCAAATTTAATAATAATAATAATAAGTTTATTTATAAAAAATAATGTTCATTTCGAAGATTGCTCTGACACTCAATCAGTGATAATTTCATTTATACATATAAATTAAAATATAAAAACAGCCATCCAAAAAAAACGATGGTTATGTTAAACCTCAAAACGAAACTTTGTTGTTGTGAAACTTTTGAAAACATAAATAATGGCTCTCACATAATGTGACAGCCTTGACAATTAAATAAGGTTATTAATTTAAGACAAAACAGAAACGTCTAATCCTAACGTATTTTTTTGCTCGGCCAACTTGGATGACGTTTTTTTTTGGATGACTCGTTATAACAACACTCATAACATACAAATGTAAATTACAAGAAAATATATGTTTAATTAAACGTGTAGGTATCTTAATTAGTTAGAAGTATTAATACAATAATTTCCAACTAACAATGATCCCAATATCACGAAAATTAAAAATAAAAGAAATGACAACTTAAATTTAAATAGTCGCAAAAAATAACACTTCCCTAACACCTACACAACTAAACCTGGCACCAACGAATTCCTGAATACTAAGAATTATTTGTTGCTGGAGCATATCCAAATATTTTGCGCCAGTTAAGTTGCCATCGATAATACATCGATCGGTCTTTTACCGACTTTATCTGGCTCTGAGAACAAAATAACTACTGACTTTAAACATTAGGAGAGTTAGTTAGTATTGGGTAAATTCATTTGATCTGTTTATTCCACTTTCTTCTTAGCATACCCATTTCCATAGTTCAAAGCAGTTAAAGCTGCAAAAACGTGTTTTTTTTTCTATTTTCTCGAATATATGAGCATCGATACCTATTTTTTAATTCAGATTCGTGTTCAAAACATCAAAATAGGAAAAAAAATAATGTGGTCGCAACCTCGAAAGTCGACACAGATTACTTTTTTCTTGCGGGTCAGTGCTATTTCGTGGAACTGAAAATTTATACGTTGATGATTTTTTTGTGTACAACTAAAGGGTACTCCGCTATACCCTGAATTTTGCACTCAAGGCAAAAGAAGAGACAGAAAATAGTGCGTTTCTTTATTTTTCATTTTACTACACGATGCATAGCATCACAAAGTTGATAATCCTTAATTTAAATTCTGTCCCTAACCGAGTCCGAAACTTAATATGGAGGACAGGCGATCTAATCTCTGTGTCGTCCGAGTTCTACATCATTAATTCACCCGCACGGTGATCAGCGAGATCTAGAGGGCTGTCGGATGCATTTCCGCGAGGAAATCCAGTAGGCAATGCAGCTGCTTATCCGCTACCAAATAGTGTTTGTAGATACTTATTTAATGTATTCAAGCGTTCCCCGAGGATGTATTGACGACCAGTTACTGGAATCGGAAAATATCTGAATAAATAATTGTCATAAATGCAAATTGGGTATTAACGTAGCAGTCTCCGTGTAAGCAGATTCGCCTACTCATACAATAAAAGGGTGCGACTAACATTGAGATTTACGAGAGTAGTCGATCGATAGTAATGCATGTATTATACATTGTGTGTATAAGGTATGAAATAAAGTCAACAACTATGAAAATGGACAGGGCAAACAGGTCGACTTTTTCAGTCACTCATCCACGTTTAAAACAAAATTTGGGGGCGCCCCGTCAAAAACCACATTTCCTGACGAAGTTCTAACTATAAATCTTCTAAAAGTTCTGGCTATGTTGTAAGAAGAACAGATAATTTTCGCCATTGAGCAATGGTGGTTATAGTATAATCAAAAGATAGGTTATAATTCCTACTCACAAGTTGACATGGAATTCATCCCCAAAATGTGTTTCCTTGAAAGCATGATAATATTCATCTGAATCAACATGTACGTTATGTAGATTGTGTAGAACACCACGTCTCAAAAAACGAGCTTCATCGGCGTCTAGGATTTTTTTTTTGTGAAAATTGATGTCCTCTAACATTTTATTGTGAATGAATTGGCAAAATGTTAAGGGGTTATAACGTAAAAATTTGAAAAAATCGATTTTTGGAAAATGTCACAGTGTGAAAGTATGGTCCTTTGACTATTCAGTTCCAAAGTTTAAAGTCGGTACGAGAATAGTAACCTATTTTTCTCGACCGCCAAAGCTCACCATAGCGCGCGGCGCTCGCTCCACCAGGTGCTCTGTCTATTTATTACTCGTGCTAGCCTGCTGGCCTGTTTAAAAACGTATTGTGTATCATCGTGGCGCCATCTGAAATCATTTTTAAAAATATTTAAAAAAGAAAAAGAACTTTAAAGGATTTTTAAAGAAGAACTTTAAACGCGTTTTTCTCGAAACGACATTTTCCAAATCGGTGGCCAGGATTACAGACCAACTTCTCAACGGGATTTAATGAAATTTTTTGGAATTGTTGGCGACAATATTGGTTCGTGATTGAACGTAGGATTTTAATTTCTGATCAAAATTAATATATTTTGGGGGAATGAATAGGAATGTGTCAGATAAAAGTGGGCGCCCTATAGAACAATAGTTGATTAGAGTGGAGCTGTTAAACAGTTGTACTAATTTAGATTTTGAATGCCACTGTTATTTAAAAAAAAATGGTTGGGATTCCACCCCTTTAAGGGGCTGTATTTGGGGAGGGGGTATCTTGGAGTGGGCATTTTTGAATATAGGTAAGTTAGGTTAAATCGTCTTTTAAATATAAATAAAAAAATCTAAATCTGCGATAAATATCTAAATTTTTATCGCAGGAATCCGTGGGAGGACGTCACCATGCAATTTATAGACACCCTGTACAATAAAACATATACATATTTATTAAAATGAAAATGTTTTTTAAATAAATGTTGACCTGTCGAAGGATTTTTCCAAAAAGGTTTTCATTTGGGAAATAATGAATTTATTCAATACTTTATCTACACATGTGTGTGTGTGTGTATGTATGTATGGTGCACGTGCCAACAACTGCAATCATTAGGACCTGTGGCAGCTGTTGGAATTCTCTGGTGGATAGCTCCCCCTCTAGGAATCCCCTTTTATTGATTTGCAAAATATTTGCAAATCAATAAAATGCAAAAAATAGTATATTTGTTTCAGAATTACCAAGGCACTTACTTAATTAGCCTCAAGTACTTTCCAGATATTTTTTAAACAATATTTAATTAATGCATACAAATAATGGCACCACATGAAACTCGTCATTCTGGTTTCAATTAAAAGCATTTGTAGTTCTCTGGACATATAAAATTTTAATACATATAAATATGGAATTATTTTTTTTTTGTATTTTCTTTTGCATTCTACACTAGAATACCTTCTTAATAAAAGAGTAAATATTTCTCAAAAATAACATTATCAAGTTTTGAAACATGCGCAAGTTTAGTATCTGTAAATAGCTCTGACTAGCGGTGGACAATTATAGCAAAATTGATAGACTCCTGTGACGACCTTTTGACATCATTAGAAGGGCTAATAGCTGTACGCGACCTTAAAACTTATAATACGTGCGTATAGTTCCTAATATCCGGTCCTCAATTTTCAGATCGAACGTAAAATAATACGTCTTCACTAAATTTGCCAAGTCAGGCCATTATGTTGGCTTATCAGATTTCCGGGTAACCGCTAAGAGATAATTGCTTAATACGAGTATCTGAATGGGTCTGCGAAGGGATTTTTGACTAATGAAGAGCCATGAACTATTTGCAGCTCACAACGGAGAATACGGTTTGAATGACGTGAAAGAGCAGAGAATATGAAGAAACTGCTATCGAGCTTTTGTAACTCGAACCTCTACTAAAAATTAAATGTGTCACGAACAACTATTTGTGTAGACAAAAGTATGTATCCGGTTGATTCAAAAGTATTGAGTCTTGGTGATATGTTAAAATATGATTATTTATTTTATAAACAGGAGGAATTTGATTTAGAATGTAAGCACCATCCGACTCTAGAACTGCCAACGAGTAGGCTGACTGCGGATACCATGTTCCCAGAAATTTTGTATGACTATTTGTAGGTAACGATCGTCAAACGATTTATTTATTAAATGTTTGCTGGAGACACATAGTCAGTGGGGGAAAGGTCTGGTGAATTCGACGGATGTGGCAGAACCTCGGGCAGAACGTTAAAACCTAACTCAAGAGTTCGAGGGGCATCTGTTTTGCTACATGGGGATGGGTATTATCGTGCAGTAGTACAATAATTGTGTCTAGCAGCGGCCGCAGAAGATCGAGCTGGGCAGCCAAATTGCGGAGTTGAGCACAATAGACTTGAGCACAATAGCGATGATGGTGGTATTGTCCTCCAAGAGTCATCATTCATCAGAGATACCCGCCGCGAAGATGCCACCTAACTGGCAACATTACCTTTCTCGGTCCGGGTGGACGTCAGGTTTAGATACCAATAATACTGGAGCATCTGCGTCTACCCACTGGCGCTTAAGACTATGATTTACAGAAAGCACACACTCTTCATCCCCGATAACAAGAGAAGTTGTGTGCAAATATTACTCCGATGCTGGCGATCGTCTTCGCTTAATAAACGAAGTAGAATAAAAGTGGTATCCACTATGTACTACCGTGGCCTGGTTACAGCCGAGCTTTTGTGCCATCTCTCGTGTTGTTCCATACGGGTTTGCTTCGACAATAGTACGCAAGCGCTCGATATCCAGTTGAGGTGACCTACCAGATCGTAGTTTATCGTCGATGCTGTAGTCGCCAGATCGGAAGCGTGCGACCCATCTTTTGCATGTTGCTAAACTAGAGGCGTTGTCGCCATACGCGGCCACTAGATTTCGGTGTACTTCGATTGTGTTATGTCCTATGCAACACCTTTCCTTCGCTCAATTGGCCAAGCTGATAGGAAAGCTATTGACCGTAGCTCCGGCAGCACAGCGGTCAAGGGGTAGGTTCCCCTGGTTATGTAAAACTTT
Source organism: Aromia moschata (assembly GCA_029963805.1). NCBI lineage: Eukaryota > Metazoa > Arthropoda > Insecta > Coleoptera > Cerambycidae > Aromia > Aromia moschata. The sequence continues at coordinate 52,004 of JAPWTK010000136.1, forward strand.
GATTGTGGCTTTGGGCGCCAGATATTTTTATATAAAAATACTAAAATGTAGTATACAATAACCAAAGATTTGAAAACTTTCTTGATATACCCTTAGAAAGAATAAAAGTCCAAATTAGAACAATAACAACTATATTAAAATAAAAAAATTATACAATCTGTTAAATTGACCCACTAGGTTAAATAAAAATTTGAAGCACTGATTTTACAATAATACTTGGACCGGCATCAGGGTACAATGAAACGGTCTTACGTAAGCCCAGAGGAGAGTGGCTTCCGGAGGTCGAGATGATGTTCCTGGAGTTGCTACCAGCAGTACTGCGGTGACTTTTAGACGTTCCTCCTCCTTGTACGCCACGGGTCGAGGTGTTCGTTCCCTGGTTGATGGCCGTTTGTCCAGAAGTTGTTACATACAAAAGTGAAACAAACAGAATCAGTGTTGTTCTACTGAGAGTTCGCAAACAGTGGGTATCTGTTAATTTGAAGTTATATAAACCAAAGCATAATTAATACTACTAAATTCCAGGACTCAGGTAAATTAATTAATCTAAATTTTGCAACAATATGACCCAAAAGAAAAGTTAACAAAAACAAACCCCTAATTAAGCTGCGACTTCAAGTTTCAGCCACGCCACTGTTTGAGATAAGTAGAGCAATTAAAATTCAAGAAAAGTCATAAAAAAATCAGACAGTTAACACATGCTGCTTCACGGTACGGCAAACTAAAGAAAAATCTAAAGAAAAATTAGCACTTTCGTCAGCGACGAACAGCGACAGCTGTGGGCACCTGTAGATACCAAATTGAACGAGCGGCAATTGCTCGAGGTCCGTGAGGTTTCAACAAATTATTACTACTAAATAGAAAATTAAAACTCACTTACCTCGAGCAAAATTTTGCAGGTGCAGGTTGCCACGCTCGTTCGTCCCCTTTTACAGTGTCAAATCAAATTTGGTCAACGACCACGAAAACTCGTCCTTCGACTGCAGAAAAGGTTTGGTAGGATCTCTATTTAATTTGCCACACAGCTATCTTCTCCCAAGCTGGGAATACCTAAAACATACAGGGTCTGCAGAAACAGAAACCACAGGGTCTGCTTTCTAACAAAACGATAATTTCGATTCCTTACTGGAATCGATCGATAAATTCCAGGGTAGGTGAATCTAACCTATCCTGGACACACGTGCTATTTTCCTTAATAAACCAAAAAATACTTTACGGAATGCAAAAATACGCATTCAGCAACGATAACTGAAATATTAGAATAGATAAATTAAGCAGCAAACATTAAATGCAAAAGTGATTGCAAAGATATAAACAAATTTAATTAATGAATTGCTCCACTTACCACACGTGGACCAAACTGAAGTCTCGCTTATCACAACCGCTAAGTTAAGAAGATAGGTCAAGAAGAAGGGACGCTCCTTCAGTCGATCCGTATTTATTAGTTTCCAATAACACAAAAAATTATCGAATATCTGTCAACAAGTTACCACTGATATCGTAGAACGGCATTAGTTATTAGTTGCGTTCGTTTAACATTCTGCGAGGTACGTTCGTTTCACTTAGGGGTCAACTGGTTGAGGTGTGATTTTACCAATTAATGACATAAAAATAAGAATGTGACGGGATTTAAAATAAATACCGTTACACCTAAACGAAATTCATATAATAAAGCATATCGTAATAAATAATAAAGCATTTTCACGTTGCACATTAGAGTCGCATTTTGAGATTTAATGTTAACGCACACAAGTGCACGCTTTATTTAACATAATATACCCCATCATTCTCCAGACCTGCCTATAAAATGCCTAGCACTTCGAGGAAATGGCTCAATACTAATGAATCAACCGAATATGTAGTATTAAATAGTATTAAATAATAAGACGATGAGAGAGGATGAAAGTTGGGCCAGATTGTAATTGAATATGCCAAGAAAAAAATTGTGGCTTTAAGATCCAGCAGAAAAGACAACGAAGCAGCAGCAGAGGACGTTGTTTCATAGTATTGATTCTCAACAGTGAAATATAACTTATGGAGAAGATTGAAAAAAGAGGAATTGTAATATGGTGAACAAGAAACATAAGAAGAGAGAGAAAAGCCTAAGTTAGAGTATAATTTAAAGATTTATTTATTTATTGCTGCACAAATCTACAGACCATAAGTTCAATAACAGGTTATGTCTATATCCTAAGAACTAAATATTCAATAAAACCCAAAAAACGCACGAAATGAATATTTTTTGAATGTTTTGAGCGCGTCACCAAAGATATCACGAATTCCTCGTACTGTATCATCATTAATAAACTCCTTAGATCTGATAATCACTGGACATTTCTTTTTTGGCACTTAAAACAATATCAATTTATAAATAACAAAAATAAGCAACAGCACATAAGCACCTTTGCGGGGCACCTGATTATAAGGAATTAGTTCTTCCCAATTGTTATAAGAGAGTACGAAATAATTCATTCTTTTTATATAGATACATTTAATTTTTAATACTGTGTATTATACTAGTATTTGTCTGTGTGCTGAGAGGCAACAAAAATAAAATAACATAAACTTTTTCGGTGATGATTTTGCTTCTGTAAAGATTTCGTTTTAATACATTATATGGGCCGGTCTAACTGAAATTTCTTTATCAATTGAAATGGGATACTTGAAATTAGGATCTCAAAGTGATTTTAAATTTAATCGGGTAGAAGATTTGAGGATTATGTTTTTAAAGTAAACCGATTAGGACATAAATAAATAAATAACGAGATTAAATCCCCCTTTCTTATCTCATCATTTTAAGAGACGAAAATGGAATCCTAAGAGTTCCAGAAAACTGTCGACAGAAAAGAAAATGTTCTTTTTGTTCTAAGAAAAAATATTCAAATTATAAAGTGACTCAAGTGTTTTAACCCTTTAACAACCAAGTATACTGTCAAGAGACATGAACTTAAGGGCTCATATTAATGATACAAAAAAATAAAGAAAAAATAACTAAAAGCATGTAATTCAATGTTTTCGAGGTCGCTCTTTCGAATGGAATCGTTAAAATTTGCAAAACAAAAATGATGTAACCTTCAATTTTTAACAAAAAATATTAAAAAGTGCGATTTTTTTCAAGATTATTTTTTTTTAATCGCAATTTCAGCTATGTTATCGTCCTTTATACCACTCAAAAACAAATATAAACCTGCACTCGAGACATGTACTTACTTGAAGGAAACGCAATGAGAACAATTTAATTTTCTCATTTTGAGGTTAGAATAACTAGATATAGCAAAATTCAAAGGGTGATATTTCTCATTTTTTACCAGTTGCGGGAGCATTGACGCAAAAAAAAGAATTTTGAAAAATTATTAGTGCATTGGGGGTTTTCGGGGTCGCTAATCACGGTCCCGATGTCTGAATTTCAAAATTCAGGATGGTAGATATGACATGGCGACCACTTTGAGGCAAATTTTGAAATCCTGAATTTTGAAATTCTGACATCGGGATCGTGATTAGCGACCCCGAAAACCCCTGGTTTACAAAGTTTGAGGCAAAATAATACAACATTTGACTCGGGATGGTGGCCATATTGGATTCGTCATCTTGAATTTTGAAATTCTGACATCAGGATCGTGATCAGCGACCCCAAAAACCCCTAAGGTACTAATAATTTTTCAAAATTCTTCTTTTGCGTCAATGATCCCGCAACTGGTAAAAAACGAGAAATACACTCTCATTGCGTTTCCTTCAAATGCACGTCTCGAGTGCACGTTTCTATTTGTTTTTGAGTGATATAAAGGACGACAATATAGCTGAAATTGCGATTTAAAAAAAAGAATTTTGAAAAAATTGCGTTTTTTAATAGTTTCTATTAAAAGTTGAAGGTTACATCATTTTTTTTGCAAATTTTAACGATTCCATTCGAAAAAGCGACCTCGATAACATGGGAATACATGGTTTTAGTTATTTTTTCTATCTGTAATATGAGCCTCTAAGTTCATGTCTCTTGACAGTGCATTACTTGAGCGTTAAAGGGTTTGTTGGAGATATCAAAAATTAAAGCAAAAAACGCAGAAATAAAAATAAGCAATGTTTAGTAGATAGTTATAAGTTGACATTAATTTTTGAAGGGGTGTGTTGGAAATATCAAAAATTAAAGCAACTTGTTTATGAATGTATTTCATATGACATATTTATGATGTTTATATAATTCACACCAGGGCCAAGTTGCTAGCGCAAAACGCTGACCAAAAGAATTGAAAACACAGGCTCTCTCGTTCGTTGCTCTCGTTGAGATATATTAGTCTATACCAAACCTTTATAAAGTCAACTACATAATAATAATAATAATAAACTGCGTGACTCTAATTTGTGTCTATAATTATTTAAACCCCATAATCCCAATAGGGTTAAACACCATTGCACTCAACAAATACGCATACAGGTACGTAAAATATATTGAAAAAAATAAACATTAACTTCAATGAAAACAGATTCATAAGGTTATAAAATATTGAGATATTGTATCAGATAGGTATTTTTAACAAACAAGAAATTGCAAATTTACCGATCTGTCACTTTTAATACACATACTATTGAGAAAGGTTTGATACAAAAAAACATTTAAGTAAGGTATATTCGTTGCCTTTGTTATTTCTCTCTAATTGTAAGTATTTATATGAATCAAAAGAATGTTATGTATCTAGCCTTTTCACCTGCATCAAACAATTAGCTGTGATAATATAACATAATCAGAGGAAATTTTCACAAATAGAAAACAAATTTTTAAATGACAACTGCATTAAAGTTGTTTATTAGCACGAGTTTATTAGCACTCTGAGCACGTAGTCATTTGATATTTTCGTTATTATTATTATTATTATTAAACCGTTCATCCAGTTAACGTTTCGCAAGAGGTAAAACGAGCTTCACAATTGAATCACCTATAGTGCGTTGTAAAAAGCGTCAATTGTAAGTCTTATCCACAGATCATATCCATAAAAATAGCAAGAATCGATAGCCGCGTTTTGGAATTATTAACAATGCAACTATGTCTTTATTCACATATTATGTAGGTAATTTGACTTAAATCGTTTTCTTGTGGGTCAAGGAATTTCTGTTATTACGTTGTAGACGCATTTACTGTGTGATTTGTTGAAGATCCTGTACATATTTTGAAAACAAATGGTTTCTAATTGAAAAGCACAACCATTGAATATACTGAAATTTGCTTTCTTCTGAATTAATTTGATGACAAATGTTCTGTGTAAATATATATGCATTATTATCTAAATAACCTGAATCTAAAAACTGAATAAATAGTATTCAAAGGATGCAAATAAATTTTGCGAAACGTCGACTAACTGAAAATTAGTTTTTTTTTGGAAACATTTGACCTCATCCCACTAATTAACTATATGGTTATATGGTCACTAATCCTACATTATCTAAATATTTCACATACATGCATAGCATATAACAAACAGACTTTAACATGTCTTTTTTTTACTTTTTAATGAGGACTATTAAACAATACTCTTAATTTCATTGTATTTGTTTTCGACAAAAGCAAAGCATACTTCTTCAAACAATGCATACATTATTTTCATTTCACCTACACACTTTTCCTTCGTTTGTTACGGTTCTGCTATAAATAAAACCAAATTAGCTCAGCTTACGCAGCGCCCATTTTTTCTTTTTTGAGTGGCAAAACGAGCCCTTTTATTCATGGGCTTTCATTTATTCCCACACATCTGAGTAAATGTAAGGGCATCCTTTTTAAGAATTGAGGATATTGGAAAATACTTTATCACAGGCGCAGAGTATAAATGGATTTTGAATTAAGTACTTAACTGAATAGTACTGGTTGACGACACTGAAGAAAGATGTATAATTTTATGTTAATATTATTTTTTAATTTATAAGGTGAATATAGGCACCGTATACATATATATTATATATACCATAAATTACCAGAAATTACCAGAACCATATCTTGAACGACGACATGGAAGATGTATGCAACCAATATCTGATCTCAAGCAACGTGCCCTGAAAATAATAGAAATATTGTGCACGAAAGAGGGGCTGTGTTAAAGTGTTAACCCCTCAATGACAACAGTAGTTGCCTTCAAAAAAAAAAACAAGAAACCTTCAAGATCCAAAGGGACTTACCTTGTGGGGAAACGAACTCCAACTAAGCAACGAGGTTAAGTACTTAAGACTAGTATTAGACACTAAACTAATTTTTGGGGCTCACCTGGAAAGGACTACCAACAAGGCTACTCGGGCCCTGCAAACGTATGATTGGATATGGGGATTAAAACCAACAATACTTTGGATATACTCCAAAGTAGTAATTCCCATGGTAACGTATCACTCCCTAATATGGTGGCACAAAGCTAGAAAAAGGGAGACATAGCTGAGTTAGGCAAGATGCAAAGACTTGCGTGCTTAGAAATAACAGGGGCCTTACAAACTACGCCCACTGCAGCTATGGAAGCAATGCTGTGTCTTCCGCCTCTACACATTGTGCTGGAGACGGATGCTCTGACAGCAGCGTACAGGCTAGGTATGGAGTAACCGACACAAGACGGTGATTTTTCACAGAACTATTCAAAGAACTAAAGCAAAACCGCCTGTTAAACATGCGGTAGGACAGAATTGGCCGTGTCATAGTATTCCACAAACCTTATAGAGGGATTATATCGAATGAGGGACAGGAAGACAAGAGATACATGCCAACTCAGCAGAATAGAACTATCTAATACACAAATGGGTCCAAAACGGAACAAAGTACTGGATCGGGTACAACAAACAGAGACCCAGCAACTGTATTTGAGGCGGAAATAACTGCAATATCCGCTTGTGCGCAGGAGATGATCAGGAGGTCTTACACAAATAAGAGGATCCAGATTAACTCTGATAGCTAAGCAGCACTCAAAGCCCTGGGAGCAGTAGAAATACATTCACAGGCAGTTAAAGACTGGATGGATTCGCTAATGCAACTAACGAAACACAACAGTGTCACTCTCAAGTGGGTGAGAGGACACCAGGGCCACGAAGGGAATGAAAGAGCGGACTTTCTTGTAAAGAAAGGGGCTGAAGTTCCACTGACAAACTTGTCCAAATAAACTTGTCATATTGTAAGATATGTTTTGGGACTGGATAAATTCTCCCTTCCCTCCACGCCTGAGCTTTATTCCTGCTAGGGTAGGGATGTGCAACCCATCTGCACGTCTGCAGCAGAAATGGATGAACGTTTCCCAGCGTTTACTCTGAGAAGTTGACCATAAAGTCGGTGAAATAATAATAATAATGTGAAAGTTAGATATAAACTCTCAGTAAGGATTGATACACGCTTGTATAGATAAAATATATTGCGGTTTGTAAAAAAAATATTTCCGGTATTGTGAAACAGTTGAGATAATTACATTCCTTCTTTATTAGATACAAAATTGATCAGTGTTAGTTATATTACTAGAGTTACATGTATGGTACCAAAAAAAAAAAGCTTTCGTTGTTTATATTATATATATGTATGTTACGTTGGTTATATTATATGTAAATATGTATACGTTATGTAATATTTACACAGGAATAAAATATTGTTTTCGCGATCGACATACACACTTCAAGTTTATTTTGAACCAGTGACATTTTGTGAGTTACTTTTCTTAACAAAATTTCACATTTTATCATAAAGTATTTTCCACGAATAGACGTTTGCCTAGGCATTATCAAGAACCTCAAAGGTACACAAGCAAAGCTGTCAATAATGATTTCAATCCAATATGAATTTCACAGATATTTTATGTAGCAAGTGGTATAAAACCAACGAGAATCCCTACAAATCCTTCTACTTTTCCAGTAAATCATGTATGATACGTTCTTTATTTTAACTTAATATAGCCCTTTTCAAGAGAAGTCTTATATCAAGTATGTGGTTGTGAAAGTTTATACTTATTATCCTTATTACGTGTTACTCGTGTAGCTCTAAAGTACGTACATGCAATAGGATATTGCAATGTCTCATGCGGCTAAAAGCAACGTATTAAAACGGTCCTACATTCGAGGCAGATGAGGCAGAAAAAGAACGTTAATTAAACATTTTCGGTCAGTTAAATTCCCTCTGCCACTGTTAATTTGTCGGTAATTGATCGAAAAGGGTCACATCAAGTGTGTTAATGGTTTCTAGCCCAATTATTATACTTAACATCTTTTAAAAGAATTTTTCAATTGTATTTTTTTGCATACTCGTACATCTGAGTAATAAAATCTGATAAATTAACGTATTATAAAATGCCACAAATTAGAGAGACATTTCATTAAAATTGTATACACCAGGAGGTCCTAAAGTTTCAAAATTACTGAAAATTATAGTAGAAAATATACATATGTACATGAATCTGTAAAACGAAATAATATAAATTTAATTTCTTGTTCAATTCTGCTAAACCCAACTTTTTTTTTGAAATGGGAATCCCATTTTCAATGCAAATTCGAATTCAGCGTCTCAAAATCCATACGTTTTGTTCGAGACATTTATGTCAATTTGTGACAAATGACTTCATGTGTCAAATGTAATAGTTAGATTAATATTGCCAAACAAGGTAATTGATCATGAAACAAGTTAAAGTAGCCAACAAAGCCAACAAGCCAACAAGGTCACATGATCTTACCACTCTTCACTTTTTGACGAAGATATTTGAAAATCAAAACCTATGAAACTAATCCAACGATACTGAAGATTTAAAAGAAAGAATACGCAATATTTCAAACATAATAACTCCGGAAGTATTGCAGAGTGTCTCCAAATAGTTTACCCTTAACTCGCACTCTGCTAAGAGAAAAAAGGCGATAACTGGAGGGCGGGGTGGAACTGATAAATTCGAGCATGTTATTTCATATTAATGAGTTTTTCCAAACTCTCGTTGTTTCAGAGTAAAAATCACCACAAGTTTTCATTTTTTTCAGGATATTTCAGGAACGATGCAATGTATCGTCATATGTTTCTTTTCACAATTTTCAATGACATAAAAATAAGCTTAAATAACTTTTTTGTGATTTAAGGGGGGAATCAACCTTGAAACCCTTCAAAATTGTCCATATTTTGCAGGCTTATAACTTTTGATTCAGAGATCCGATTTTAAAAAGGATTACAACATTTAAAACGAATACATTTTTCTTATTCAAAACTGTTTTTTTTTTATGAAAGATTATCAATAACAATAGATGTACTACACAGGCAAACATAGGTATACAAAATAGTATAATTTTGACTTCCTTGCATTGCGCGTAACAAAATTCAAGTATGGTTGACTTTATAACTTTGCATGTTTACATAGCCTATCATGATAATTAAAAATACCGGTTAGAATTAATCTAAAGACCTCAGGAGCGCAGTTACAAAATAACAAAATTTTACAACATATTTTGATAGAAATTCGAACTTAAAAACCAATTTAAAAAAAAAATGGATCAAAATTTTAGAAAACCCACCGGTATATTTAAAGACTAAGGTGTTCTGAATAATCGGTGCAAATTTGAACATAATCCATTCAGTAGTTTATGAAAAACACTGCGCACAAGCTCAAAAAAGGAAGTTTTGAGATAAATGACTTCAAAGTTTTAGTTACGGTCTGTCAGTGAAAGAGGCATGTTCTGCCTGTTTTTTTCTTTTTCTGATCAATCCTTGCTGCTTTTGTTACAGCCTGGGCTCTTTTATCTGACTTGGCAATTCTCTTTTCTTCACTTGAAATTGCCCAAGCAACGCCATCGAAGATTGAACGCTTTCGGGTACAAAATATCAATATTTTTTGGAGTGACAGAGTTTTAAATAAAAGGTGCTGTAGCCGAACGGGTGCATGTATCGCAAATAATAAACCAGCGTTTTAAAAGAGTTACTCTATAAGATAATTACAAAAACTAAAAATCGAAAAAAAAAAATTCAAGGCAATTTTCCCCCTTAAGCAATTCTGTATCTCTCTTAAATTAAAAGATCACAAGGATATACACTTTATAGGGGACCACCGTGTACATCTTCTATAACATCTAAAAAGGTATATGTGGAAAAAATATTTTAAAGGAAATTACGCCATAAAAAGTGTGACTTGGCATATCTGTACCTTTATATATTTTCTTATATACTGAATAACATTTTAAAGGAAGTGACACGAATATGTTAACGTCTAACTTCATTTTGATCTGAATCTCGCTTTATTCAACTTCCAACGAAAAATATTCGGCGTAATATTTCCTAGCGAATAAGCAAGAGTGAAGGTTTCTTTTAAATAAGATTAGTTTATGAAGGCATCGCGTGAAGTAGCACTTTCGATCGTTGACTACGCTGAAGCGTAAAGCTTTGGGCTAAAATTTTAAATTATAAAAATACTCTACTGATTTTCCCTTAAAATACTCGCATGTTGATTCTTCCTCTGATATTTTAGGTACCAACTAATTTCAATGGTACGAAATAAGTTGAGTTTTTAAGTACTAAAACATTTTACATCGTTTTCTAACTTTCAATTTAAGTCTGGTATGACCATGTAATTTCACTTTAATAATTCGAATCATACTAGGTAATGATCCTAAGAGTAGGGTACTTTCATGCCGAAATACGCCAAATTAAGAAATAAGGTTTTTAACTGAATATATCAAATGATTATTTCACAAGATAGGTTTACAAATTACGAGCAATAAAACACATCTTCACTACTTTCAAGGCGAAAAAAATATTAACTGATTCAGAATTAAAAAAAAAAAAAGTGGAATATCGACTTCAAATTTGATACAATCTTTCTGAACACATCACAGACTGCATGAACAAGTATATGATGAGTATTTTTTTGGTAACACTGTATACTTAATTTAGTTTCTAAGGCTTAGTTCGTCTTTATTGCACGTATCATAGCTAACTCCCTTGACATTTATCCTCTCCCTGTTACCCTAATAATTCCCTCACACTGCTCTGCAAATCCTGAAGGATTATCTGACAATCATCAAACTATTAACCCTTCTTCCGGGTTTCCTTCCTGTTTCGATCTGCCCTAAATTATTCGTAGACATGTACACATTGTACACCCGTCTTTAATTGATATTTTGAAATTATCGAACCTGAACTTATCGAATACGAGGGGAAATGCATTACTTATTAGCATCAGTCGGATAGTGTGACTTGCAAATATTGATTTCAAAGTGAGTATGGAATTTTGAAATATGAATCCAATATTTAAAGGAATTAATATTGATGACTTCAACTATAACAATGCAGATTTAAGCAAAGTTTATTTTGTGTGCATCAGTTATTTAATATTTTAAGATCATGTATATTTATGTCTTAATATTTTAAGCTTATGACAGTCGACAGCAGTAAATTTTTAGTAATGTCATTTATAAAGATGAGGACCCTAACACAGAACCTTGAGGTACCCTTGATACAGGAGTAATGGTAGCAGATTGGAAGCCACTATATTACACAAACTAGCTTCGACATACAGGTAGAATATTGATAAGAAAAAGTTATCGGTTAAGCCCAACGCACTCAACTTACGCAATCGCCCATCTGATCAGTCAAATGCTTAGGGAAAATTCGTTTAAACGACGATCAATCTGGCTAGTCAAGGCGTTCTTCACCATATTGTGTAAATTGGATCAAATTACGAGGAGTAGAGTTTCGTATGTGTGAAAATAATATCATGGACCTAGTAGTGATTGAAACAGTTTAGCAAAATTAGACATAGTAAATAAAAGATAATTTTCAATCAATCGAGGTCACCTTTTTAAAAACTGGAATATCTTCCATACATTAGGAAATTTGCAGTAAGAAGGTAAAAATGGTAGTCGGTGGTTGAGCAGACTAACATAATCTTTTAAAAAACACACCAGGGTTTTGTAAGGGCTATTACACGATTTGACAATGTCCTTGCATTTCGATTTGCATTTTTTTTAAACTTTTACGCTGGATTTATAAACTCTGCGTTCGCGTTGGCGTTGGCGTTCGCGTCGGCGTTGCCGTTGGCGTTCGTAGTAAGAAATATCTTCAATTTATAAACTTGCGTTGGCGTTCGCGTCCCGTTGTGATTTGACACTTTTATAACCTAAAAATCAAAATAAAAATATTGCGAATGGGTAAACACAACACAACACAATACAACAATTAAAACAAACTCGTAAAATAACTCAAAAATCATAGTAGAAACATTGAACACAACGTCAAAGCGTCCTTACCACTAATATTTCACGATGTAAACAAACCACACGTGATTATTTTACTGCAATGCTATTCGTTTTGACGTCAGTGCTACGAATTTGCTAAGAACGGCGAACTGCAAAAGTTCGACTTTAATCAAGTTGAACGGAACGTCAACGCCAACGGCAGCGCCGACGGTGTTTATAAATCACATCATTGTAACTATTGTTTTTAACTTTCGACGCGAACGCCAACGCCAACGCCAACGCGAACGCAGAGTTTATAAATCCAGCGTTACTATTTCGCTTTTATTTAAGGTTGACACCGCTAAAAACGAATATGTAAAAAACAGTCCGAATCAGCTTGATTTGTTATATCACTGCCCCCACACACCAGCAATATCGAAGAATGTAATTCATATAAATAAAAGTTGACGCGTTCACGGTTTTCTTGTTGAATCAGATAACGACATTAATTTTTTTGTCTAGATTTTAGAAATACACTTCAGACAAGTGCTGTTTAAAAAACCAATTATATAGAAATTCACTATATCAGTTTTTATTATCCGATATCTGTATTTAATAGCAATTCTCTTGCAATACAGTGAAATTAAATTCTGACTGTCTACGAAAACATTAAAAAAGTTTAAAAGGATTTCTTTAAAACTCGAATTGCTTTCTCTTCTCTGGAAAAAGTGCAAATCTAATTTAGGAAGTTTTGTTCTGACGTCTGATTGAATTTCATTTGGTTAAATTTCGTATTAGATGCATTCCACTCTTCACGCAATCTATTTGTGTGAGATTTGTTTCTAAAACGTAATTTATAGTATAAAGCAAAAACATTACATTTTTTATTTTTTTCTTGGTAACTGATATGGTTCTAAAAATGAATTAAACATTATAATATTGCACATTTCAAATTCATTTAATTTAATACTATCAACAAAATATATATAAAAAGATATTTTAGATTAAATTACTTAAAAAGATATATTTGATGGGTTCTAGTAAACACTCACTTTTAGAAAATCGTCGTTTTGAGAGGAGTTTCAATTTCCTTATTTATTAGGTTTTTAATTTATAAAAAATATCGGGCAAATATAATAAAATATAATCCACTTACTAGAAATCTCTTATTAGCTTACTTACGGTAGTTTGTATGTATGTACACAAACTCAAATTTTTCAAAGGCTTCCCCAAAACCGAAAGATTAAAAAACATGATTGTATTTCTAAGTTTATTTTATCATAAAAATAAAAATAAAGAAAAAGGCAAATACAAAATATTTTCATGTATAGAATACATTTTCTACTACATATCTAAGAGAAAATGCCGATATTTGATATACATCTCTATATCTCGAATAATTCTCGAATAATTATCTTATCCCAAATAGGCAATAAAATTATGTTTATCCTTTATGACCACCTGTGTTTGCTACGCTATTTCATGAAATATACGGCAATAAACTGATAAAAAAATATTTTCAGTAACCTCCTAATCAAAAAGCAAATTTTTAATTACATTATCTGCTTTTGGCGACAACTCTACTTCATTACTCATAATAATTTATCTCTACGCTTCATGTATAATAAATATCACTTTATTATTTATTGTTACGTCATTATGCATATAATAAATGTACACAATAAGAGTTACGATACTGCGTTACCATAGGTGGCTATTAAATACATATTAAATGGTACATTTTTATGTCAAAGTTAGACGAATTTACTTACGTACAACAACCCAGTCCATCCTATTATTGCAAAGCGATAGTTCACAGAAAATATATCGTAATACCATAGTGAATATTCGAATAAATGTACTAGGGAGGTATTACACGACAACGTGGTACATATTTAGGTGTGGTAATGTCAGTGGTCACGAAAAATGAAACTTAAAAGGACATACCCACAAAAATTCATAAAATGTTTAAAACAAAATATAATATTACTTTTGAACTAGAGTATGATCTTTTGCAGAGCATACCTTTGCAGCTTTTTTCGTCTCTTGTTAAACAGTTGCAATTTCGTCAGAGCTGATTTTGTATTACTCAATAAATTTTACCCTTAATCTGACAAAAGATTAGCCTTACTTGTCTCAAAACAGGTGTTATGTACTTAGAAAAGATATAACCTTAAAACAAGGAGACATCATATCTTTTTGTAAAATTCTAGATCCCGTCGCTACGTTGAAGTATCCAGAATTTTGTGATAACAGGTATGATGTGTTCCATATTCCAGGGGCATAGCTGTTCCAAATACCTGGTTGGCAGGTAAAAAAAGTTAGCAAGTAAGACTCGAATATTTCGTGGGGTTAAAGGTAAAATTCATTAAGCAATTCATTAAGCAATTCATTAGGCCCAAATATGAGCTTTATAGATAAGTCCTTTAGATTTTATAGATAAGTGTCATGTTTCGTGACCACTAACGTTACCACACCTAAATACGACTCCATCATGTAATTGTTAGCCCCACAGAATGTTTATTTGAGTATTCATTATTGTATCATGATGTATTTTCTGTGAACTATCGTGTAGTAATAATAGTGACAACTACGTTACTAGCATCTGCTCATGTCGAAAACAAGCATCCAATTTCACTGCGCCAGCACTAAAGGACTAAAGGGTTATCGTTTTGGTGAGTTTGGTAATACGGGGATAGTTGTTTCAGGGGGATGTAATGGCATATGTGTTTTAGTCGATATCACCGGAGAGGGCCTATTGGAAAATTGTTCGTTAAAAATGGCTTTAATATCTCTTACATACTGACAACTAAAATGTCATTTAATTATTAGAACTTTTTCGGCAATCTGATAAATATCCATTTTTGTTTTTAAGAATGTATGTAGTGCTTCTACTATACTCTCGTAGTAACGCCCTTTTGGAATTAGTAACTAGAACAGAATAAAATATAAAATGTTTTTTCAACTCGCCTGGCACTACCGTAGTCGTAACCAGGCTATACCGTATGTCTCCCCCACGCCTGCGCTCACGATTGGTTCGCGATTGGTTCCCACCTCATGTGGTGGGATATAATCAAGATAGAAGTTAACTTGATTTCTTCAAGAAGTTAACTTCATTCTGCCATGTCCGCATTAGGGTAATTCGTGCTATATAACAACAACTGAATTGCGTTAGTGGATAGAAGGTGTTACTGATTATATACCTACTGGTTACGTTCTACTTGCTTCTATAATTTCATATATACATACATACATAGTGTGTTCCATTTTGAGAAGCTCCACCCTCGTATTTTGAAGTCTGTTAATGGATTTTCATTTTTTTAGCACATAATGCATAACAAAAACTACCTTTCTTTATATAAGGTTTCTCTACCAGTCTTCCACTTCCTGCTGTATATCGTAGGCAGGTACGTGATGGGTCTGTAGTTCTTCGGTTGTGCAGCATCACCCTTTTTTGAAGACATGTACGTGTTGATTAATTCAATCCCTTATGCCTAGCAGTAAAATAAAAAAAAAACAAATAACAACAGTATTAATTAAAATTTACATGATATTCTCATTTTATCATTACCAACTAATACTTACAAATTAGAAATGACTTCTAAGACATAACAATAAAGAAGTTATTTACAACTCATTACTAGAGTTGTCCAAAATATGCCATGGGACATAGGCGTGCGCATCATAATTTAATTAATGTAATACAAAATAGTAATTAATATTAAATACTAGCGACCCGCCCCGGCTTCGCACGGTTTACGACATCACATTAGAAACCTCTAAAATTATCAGTGTTTCTCTACTATATTATGCATGTATTATACATATAAACCTTCACTATATCTTTAAAAAAAACCGCATCAAAATCCATTGTATAGTTTTAAAGATCTAAGCATACATAGGAACAGACAGACAGCGGGAAGCGACTTGTACTATGTTATATATGACTTAACTTATGTTATGAGTTATGGTAGTAAAAAAAACACACACAAACACTTTATAACCATATTTGTATTCACACTTTATAACCAAACTTGCCATCTTAATTAGCTTGACGACGTAGCTTGGTTGGCAGTACTATCACTAACTGCAGAAGGTTCGTTCCACTTTATAGCATCGTATAAGTTTCTACAATTGTTTCCGAGATTCTTGTTCAATGTGGTGAAAGTATATTCTTATATTTTGAGAACGGCCGTTCTACATCTGCTGATGTAATATAAAAATAATTAAAATAAATACACTTTGCACTCACTTAACGAATCTGTAGATGCACCGTCACAAATGTGTCTTTATTTGGTAAAACCGGTTAATACACTTGTTTTTAACTGGTTCATTTATTGCGTCACCCATAGCTTGTAGCTGTGAATTTACTTCGTCTAGTATTTGTAGTGACTCCACTAACGACAACGCACTGTTCTGTAATTTTTGTATTGCGTCGTACAAACGTTTAAAGTTACTATGAATAGTGTTTAAAGCTGTTTCAACCAGACACATCTTGAAATGTGATCTGGCTCTCCTTAAAAGCTGCAGCTTCGGCAGGATTGAATTGTAAAATAACAGCTGTCATTTGCTGGAAAAATCTTGTCAACCGCAGCCGTGTATTTTTTAGCGCACTTTTAATCCACTTTAATAAGTTACTGCGTACGGTTGGTAGATAGTTACGTAATGTTGTGCGATCTGATAATGGCATCTACGGAATGTATTTGTTTCAGAAATCACGAGATATTAGTTAATCAAGTACATTCAGAGGTTAAGTTTAAAGGTTAATTAGTTAATCAAGTACATCATAGGCACTGTTGATATTTCGCTCAACTATAGTAAAAAATAATCCCATCTCTATTCTCGTTGCTGAAAAACCGACTTTAAGGTCAATCCGCCACGCGCGCGCTGTAACACATGATAACAAAACAAAAACAAAAAAAAAACATGAGTAGTATCGTTCGAAGTGTAAAAAAGAAGCATCGCATCATACTCGCATTCGCAACGTTGAATCTTACATTTGTAATTTTAAGTTATGTATGTGGTAATGATTAGTGATATAAAACAATAAAAATTATTATTGTGAATAAGGACTGTTTACTGAAATCAACCACGTGACCCAATTCAAGTGAAACAAAATTGCCACTGACCAAGCTGTGACTTGGCGGACCCTGAGTATATGGTGGAGGAAAGAACACCCCAACAGGCACTTAGCATTAAAGGTGGAACATAAACTGAGTTCTCAAGGGCATAAACTCTTTTTTATTTCTGTTTCACACTATGTATTTATGTGAGTTACAATCACATTTTTTCGTACACAGCAGTTTTTTCCAGGCTCTACACATTACGGTCGCGCCATCATAAAATAAATCTTCGAAATTAAAGATGCATTTATTGTTTTTGTCAGCAAATGGCGTTTTTTTAGACGTTTGCACGTGTTACATTTTATTAACAATATAGTATTATACTGACGCCGACGATATAAACACTTCAAACACACTAATAGTAATATTAAAGCGGGATTCCACTGAGGCAACACTGAACGACATGAGGCATGCTACATGTTTCCTAGTGTTGCCTGATTATAGGTGTGCGACTATGTGCCACAAAATTGAATAATGTCGAATGCGGAATTTGTCTTCCCACATCGCATGCCTTTTGTCGTCTATGTTTGTAGCATGAATCAAACCGATTCTATTCAGGCCACTTCAGATTGGTGCATCATGTCTTTACGAAAAGTCGCGGCAGCTGCATATTTGGTAATAGCTTTGAATCGTAAAAAAAGAAGGTCTCCACGGTAGTGGAGAAGAGAACTATATGTTGGTGTTGAAGAAACAATATAATTTATACAACAAATTTCAGGAACAGTAGGGGAAAGGAGGTAAATATCGACTAAGTGGTCGGCTAATGTCGACCAGATAATTCTACAAAATATTTATTAAAAAACAATGTATAAAATATTTTTTGTATTGAAAAAAATACAAAGGGAGGTGGAAACAGTATTCTGGCATTTGTTACAAATATAATTATCAGCTTTTTAAATGTCCATACAATCATTATGAGTCCAACACCCGTGAAAGCGACACCTCCACCAAAGTTCATTGTTTTTTTACAAAAATATTAAATCTTCGTCACATATCTCTTTTTCTTGGCCGAGACACCGTTTAACTTTCTTTATATACTTCTTCATTTTCTTATTTTCTTCCTTCTTTTTCAGTTTTTCTTTGGCTTGTGTTCAGGTCAAAATAACTGAATGCTGGATTCTATGAGTTTCACTTCTATCCGCAAAACTTATGTTCTCTTTCTTAGGTTGCACAGTCTTATCTTCATTGTCAGTCAGTTCGTTTTCTAAAACTTCTTCTAGATCTAAACCTCAAGAATAAGCTGATTCCGACGAGGAAGAAGATTTACGAAGGATTTTAAGATTATATTTATGAATAAATTGCTCTGGCATTGGTAGTTCTAGACCACCTTGGTCTCGAACTAGATGGTTAAGTACGAGATGGGATTTGAACAGGTGGGACCAATATCGACCGGAGTGGTCGATTTTAGATAAAATTAAAGTAGTTATAGCATAAGAAAACTGTAGTACAAATATTAAACAGATGTAAAATATATATCCTTACATGAACCTTAACATGAACACTCAAAATTTAATAAGAAATCATCGTAAAATAAACTAGCATCTGCACCTTGGACAACTGTTGAATAAATGGCCGCTAGACTTTGGCGAAGTTAATTTTTCGAACGTTTGATGGGGTGCGTTACTGCATTTATATACATTACATGTCGTTCTGTTTTCGGCTTACTGATCGATATTTGACGATATTTGCCTCCTTTTCCCTACAATTATATTTAATAGCCAACTCCTTTAACTTTTCATTTTTTATTCTATCGTTTTTATATTCACTATTTTTTTATTCCACAATGCGGGTGAATTATGGTAATCTTCAATGAATGTTGTTGTTCTTTCATTATTCCACTCCATGTCTCACACTACAAGTCGCCCGATCCGATTGCTGTTGGATAGAGACGACACTGTTTGACACGTTCAATCTTGTCGAGAGGTGACGCATGCGTGCCGGCAACAACACTCGACACGTAGCATGCCACAAATAGACATGTTTCTTGTGGCATCGTGTTACTTCAATGGAAAGACTTGTGTAGCACTCGTCAATGCCGCGTGCTACATGTTGCCTAAAAAGTTGCCTCAGTGGAATCCCGCCTTTAGAGTCTGCCAGATGGTCGGGCGTAACGACTGAAGTGAATGACCCTCCCGCCGCGCGCCGCTGAAATTCGACGCGATCGGCCAACTCTGCCCATTACCATGTTAATTTCTCCCTTAGTAACTAACAGGTGGCACTTAAAGTTGCCACTGCCTCGACTTGCATTAAACTCATGACATAAATATTCAGCACGCGCTTCTCTCTTTGGGCTTTTCCTACAATTTGCCATCGCAACTTTATAAGCAAGTCCTTTTTAATTATGTCATTTTATTTGCGCGTGACAGATAAATGGAAATAACGCCGCTATGAGGCTACTTTTTGTGCGGTAGGGCTTTGTAATGCGTAAAATGATTGTTTTAAGTACCATTAAAAATGAAGTGTTAAAATACTTTTTACCAGTGGTATCAACACTATTTTTAACACTAATTACTGCTTAACGGAAAATTCGAAAGAACTTTCTGCGAGAGAATGCAGTCAGCTCTTAGGATAATAGAAGAATGGTGCAGGAAGCCATCTCTGTCTATGAACCACTGTCTGTAAACCGAGATGGTTCTCTTCACGAAACACCTGTTCTCCTAAACAGAAGTGTAAGTTTCGCATCACAAGTGCAATACCTTGATGTAACCTTGGACGTTAAACTAACCTGAAACGTGTATTTGGACAGAAGAAGAAAACTTACATATCTTATGAGCAGTGCCGCAGCACCACAGAGAAAACATAAGGTATGAAACACAGAGAGGACATGACCACTTCAGGTGCGTACACATTTTTATTTTGCCATCATAAGGCAATGAGGAATGACATCTGCGTAGCAACGTGGTTTTAGGAATGACGCCATTTTAGATTGCTGCTTCTGAAGGACACGGATGTACTAACAACATCCTCAATTCATTTTCGACAACTTACAAATTCTGTATACATATATCTTTTGTATCATACCACTGCCGGTAAAGAGATTACTCCCCCAGGCCGATAGCGATTAAAATGACTAAATAATACTATCTATGTACTAATATCTACATAGATAGAAAACAGTCGCCTCTAACCTTACAGAACCAGGAAATAACAAGGGCAATAAAGGAATTTCATCAAGCACTTGAGAATGCGGCTCTCACAAATATAATTTATGTTCAGGTATTCTAGTTTTTTTAACAGGTATTCTCACTGGACATAGTCAGTAAGAAGACATCTCTACAACTTTATAGAGGCTGCCAAATACCTCTTTGTAGAGACTGCTAGCAATAAGAGACCGCAGGACATGTACTATACGATTCCACCACTGTCTCAACAAGAGGATCTATACTGCGTGACTGTTGGCCATCCTTAGCCAACATCACAACAAAGGATATCCCAAAAAGCAACATTGTTTTTTTTTAGAATATCAAGAAGCTTGACGGTATAGATGGGTTGAACTCCCAAGGGAAGTTGAGCAGATTTTAGAAAGTAGAAAGGAAGTTGAGCAAAGCTATACATACATATATGAACATTGACATGAATAGTACAGCTAAACAAATTCCTAACATTAATATTTGCAACGTTAAAGAAGCTTGTAGCACATTTGAGCTAGTGGAACAGTCAATTTTATTATCACTAATTGATGCTTGCAGAGAAGTGGATGGGATTTCGAAAGCTGCTGCGGCGCTGGAGCTCGTATGTTGGAGAACTCTTTCATCTATGTCACTATTGAACAATGGATTTGTCAAAATAACCCAGTTACTCTCACGGATTTCCATCTGCCGTGCTTGTTTTAGTATTTGTCATCTAGACCCATATTTATAAATATGTCTACAAGATATCAATCAACGTCATTTTTATTGACCAGATTTGATTTTATCATTAAAAATTTACTCCACGAAGTTGACGAGTACATTTTTTTATTTCTTATCTAGACAATCCAAACGGACGGGTTCAGTTCACTGAAGAAAAGATCCCTTCTAAGTGCTTCATTCGAGAAACTAATCGAGAAAATTATTTATTGTATGCAATATCGTACCTGTGCCGGTGGCGCAATATTTTAAGCAGAAGTTCTATAGTATCCTTTTACAGCTTCTTTAATATCCATTGGAAATTAATTTTGAATACATTGGAAATTAATTTTAAATACATGAAGGGGATCTCTTTTATCTGGAAATTAATTTCTCTATCGACAGACATTTGAAACACCAATAAGCACGTTTAATTAAAACGTTGCTTGTAAAGAAGTGTTTCTTTGCAACCATAATACTTACGTAGTTATAATTTAAAAAATAAACGACGTTTGTTTAAAAATAAAAAAACCGTCAAGAGATATGAAAGTGTATGATTTCAAGCTATTTTATTATCATCTATTATATTTTGTTATCGAAATAGGATAACTATACAAGAACCTACGTATGATATTTTTGTTAAGTGATTTGTACACAACAGCAGGCAAAAAAACCTCACCCGTGATCTGACACGAGGCCGAGTAGATAACGGGCGAGCTGGTTGACGCCACCAGAAATGAAATGAGAATCTGATACTCTAATTATTTAATGAAAATTTAATAAATTTTATTTTAGTCGTGTTCAACTTCTCCACTCACAAAATAAATCGTCACTTTTAGCCTATCATGAATAGCTATTTGACTCCAATTTTGCAAAGTTCTATTTGGCATATGCACCTTTATTGACCTTGTATGCATTAAATTTTGATAAAAAAAACACTGATCAAAAAAAATTGTTTTTTCAACTTCTACTAGTGTTTCAGTACAGGTAACTTTAGCAACTCGTATTAAGAAATACATATATCGATAAAATAATTATAAAAGTATAAAACGTATTTTTGATGCTTCTTGTACATTATACACATGTGTGTTTCTTGCCCGTGCTACATACGACATTGATCCTTCTTGAAAACGCTCCAGAGCCCGTGTATGCGCAGTAGTATGCCATCCCGCCGCGGGAACGCGGGATACTCACGCACTTTTACACGCGGACAGACAAACATTCCGAATATTAGGGTTTAGAATGTCTGCCGTCTCGCGTGTTAAACGGCCTTAGAATATCCTGCTATCCGCGACGGGATGATGTACTACTACGCATACACGGGTTTTGGAGCGTTATCAGGAAGGGTCAATGTCATACGTAGCACAGGCAAGAAATACACGAGCATATAGTTTACAAGGTGCTTAATAAATACGGTTTATACTTTCATTATCACAGAATAGTGCCGAGCCCTGCGTTGCAGCACACATTTCCGGACTCTACTAGTTATCATATACCATATCATCAATCTTCATAAATCGATTCCGCGAAAACTATTGCCCAAATTGAAAAATGATAAAGGACTTTTCGAGAATTGTAAACTCTATCCATTCCTACTAACCGAATCCGACGCTTGACAGACACCCGGTATAGGATAAAAAGGAAAGTGACAAAAAAATTGGAACCTAAATGTTCAAATTATTTTTCTGCATTTTATGTGGCGTCTTCCCGATCTCAGATTAAGGGTTAAATGGGTTAAAAAGGGTTAAAAGTTAATTTTAGTTCTACCTCTCCTTTTGTCACAATCAAGAATGAAAGTTACGGAAAATAAAAATATATTTTAACAATTGAAGAGTGGAAATAACAAAAGTATTAAGTGCCAAAATCAACAAATCGAGTTATGATAAAAAAAATAAATATTTTTTATATTTTAAATAATTCAAAAGTGAAAAAATTAAAATTTTAGATACATTTACTCTCTAAACAATCTTCATTTCTTAAATCAATACAACTTCAAATTGACAAATATAAAAACACTTTTCTGATCAAAAATATAAAAAGGGGCTAAGTGTCTTATTCAAGATTCAGTTATTTTTGTAATTTTTGTAAAAAAGCATATTGTTGGTGTTTTGCAGAAAGTATAACATGTTCTCTAGGTGCTTGTTTCTTATTATCTTGTTTGTGTCTAATAATTGGGAAATCGTTGTTTTCTTCAAATCTAAATCAGTTTTACCTTTCATCAGGACTATATTGTCTTTCCAGGGAGCAAGATGAGAATAGCTTTCTTTTGTAAATAATACCCCTGGGTGGTTTCTACAAACTTTAAAATGAACCGCTTTGCTGATATTGACGTTAAGTTCAGAATCGAATCAACAGAAGCTTGGATGTCGAAAAATTTCAGGTTTGTCATGTCGACAATGGAAAGACGTCCTGTATGTGTACTAAACATTATAATATCACGTAATTTATCTGGAACTATTTCAAACACCATCATGCGGTTCTTATTTTAATATGGGAAATGGCAATGCCCTCTTTCTTTGGAAACAGACTCGGTGGATGCCTACGGAGTCATCTGTTTTCTCATATTAGTACTATAATATTAAAGCTGGCCCTTAGATCTTTTCTCAGGACATGCATGCTAGCACATAGTATCATTGTACAGCAAAATCTCAATTGCGAAGAAATAACACTTAGCGCCTTAGTTATTTCCACGCCACAATTATATACAGATAAACCATTCCTTCGTCAGTAGACATTGTACATTGTACTTTATTCTCAATTTTTCAAATGAAAAACTCGTAAGAAAATAATAATATGGTTTTGTTCCATTTTGGAACTTCCCCTGAAAGTCGTATGGGCAACAATACATCGCCCTCGCTATTTTTATTAACACTTTGCGAGCAGTGTCGCACGTCGTCCCGGCAACATAAAAGGCATATACACGGAAAATATCTTATCGAGCTAGGTTTTATCGGCTCACGAAAATAAAACAGATATGGAGATCTATCTGGGAAGGCCTTTGCTCCATTTCGACCCTTTCGCCGTCACTTTGGAGGAAGCTGAATAACTGCTACAAATATATAAAAAAACAGCGCGTATAAAAAGGAAGCCGAAGGCGTCGTCTTATTTCCCTTTTTTTATATACTAGAAGCGAACAGCAGTGTAAGCAACGATATATGTAGAAGACAATTCCTTAGAACTGGACAACCTATGAACATATTTTTTTATACATTTAGCCACGAAAATGAGAGCAACATACAGGGTTTGTCCGGAAAGTAATGTCAGTGAGCTTTGAAAAATGGTTTTTATAGGTTCTATGTATACAAATCTTTATAAACTTTCAAAATACATTCCTCATGCGTCCACACATCGGTTCCAGCGGGTCTTCCACGCATCAAAAGCCGCACGGTAGTCGTTTTCCGGAATCGCCTTTAAAGCGTCGATGCAAGCCTTCTGAATGTTTTTCACCGACCCAAAATGCTGTCCTTTCATTGGGGTTTTGAGGCGCGGAAACAAGTCTGGGGGGGGGGCACATCGGGGCTGTAGGGAGGCTGGGAAACAACGGTGATGCCTGCCTTGACCAGGTAATCGACCACGAGGAAGCAGGTGTGCGAAGGCGCATTGTCGTGGTGAAGCTTCCACGATTTTGAGATGTCTGGGCGGACGCGATTCACCCTGCGTTTCAGCCGCTTCAGCACCTCGACGTAAAACTTTCCGGTTACGGCTGTCCCCTGCGGAACGAACTCATGATGGACCAATCCCCGGCAATCAAAAAAGACAATCAGCATTGTCTTGATCTTTGACCTGGACATCCTGGCCTTCTTGGGGCGAGGGGAGTTCGACGTGTGCCATTCCGCACTTTGCCTCTTCGTCTCCGGATCGTATTCAAAGACCCAACTTTCGTCCCCGGTAATGACGTCATCAAGGAAAGCGGGGTTGTCTTCGCAGGTGTCCAAAAGTTCTTGGCAGGTTTCGACTCGCCTCGCTTTTTGATCGTCCGTTAGCACTTTTGGCACGAGCTTCGCGCACACCTTCGTCATTCCTAAAGACTGCGACACAATTTCGTGAACAATGGTTTACGTAATGTCTAATGTTTCGGAAATTAAACGGACACTTAGACGACGGTCGGTGTTCAACAAGTCACGCACACGTTTTACATTGTCGTCGGAACTGGAGGTTGGTGGCCGTCCAGCGCGGTTCTCGCCGTTGACATCCTCCCGACCTTCTGCGAAGGCCTTGTGCCACCGGAAAATTTGCCTGTCCGAAAGACTATCGACGCCGACAGCCTTCTTCAACATTGGAATGGTTTCCGCAGCACTCTTCTCCAATTTCACACAAAACTTGATCGCCATCCGTTGCTCAAGCGAACGTTGCATTTTTTCTTTCACCGGGTCACTGTAACGACTCTCAAAGAATGAGTGATGCGACCGCTACAACGACCAGTAGCCAAATGACGCTTGTTGGATCTTGTTGCCAGATCCCCCCACCACAATCCCAGCACGTAAAGCGCGGGCTGGCGCGTACACTCTCGGGAAAAAAATTCACTGACGTTACTTTCCGGCCAAACCCTGTATGGTAATTCGTCTGAATGAGAAACTCCGATAATGTGAGTGCAGCAACGGTCTGATTGCGTTTCGGATGGGTGACTGTATCTGCTCTATGAAAGTTTGTCGGACAGAGGCATCTAGTGGATGGTACCAGTGGTGGTGGCAATCTAAGCCAACTGCTGAACCTCTGTCAGTGGGTTCGAGTCCCGCCTACTAGACTTGGCAACTCTGTTAGGACATGGGTGTTACTGTGTGAGTGTATCGGGGATCAGGTGGAAGAGCGCCCCGTAAAATCCAAAGGCACAAAAGAAATGCAATCCACTGATTCCAGTCTATTGTGGAATCTAACAACATGTATGAGTGAAAGTTACTATCAGCTTACACGCCTTTAGTGTACAGGGCATCCTAAAATAAGGTTTTTCTTTCTTTTTTGAGTTCTGTCAATATTTTGCATATTTATGTGATGAGAGTAATGTCCATATCAAGGAAACTCTCCCCTATATGCTTACTCGAGTTTTGTTATTTATTATATTAAAATACAAGTACATAATACAATATACCCTAGGTGAGACCTAATTGAATTAGGTTTAGGAAAACATAACGACTAACACAACTTTTAATTAGTAAATCATATACACTACTGATTTTAAAAGGGTTTATACTCGTACATATTTCTATTAATATGTCGGAGACAGGTTTCTAATTTGATGAATTTGAAACCTGAAAATTTGGGACGATTTTTTTATTTGTTACTACCATATTGCCTATCATTACTCATTACTACTACAACTTATTGAAAATATATAGTTATGAAAATATCAACATTGTTAACATACCTCTATCGAAGACGTTTTCACACATTCTGAAAACATTGAATTGAGTCTTACAAGATGATGAAGTAATAAAGGAGGGGTTTGAATATTTTTTTGAAGTTTATTAGCTAGACCATTCTTATTTTTTTATACTGTAAAATATATAAGGTTTTTAAAAACACATATACTTTTTGTATTACTTGATTGGACCTTTATGAAAATAGTTGCTAAACTTAGTTTGTTTCGCGAAAGAACTTTATTGTTGTAGTTTTTGCATTTAGACATTTATATTGTTATTTTGTATTGTACCGAGTAACAAAACACATGTATGTTTTCACACGTATGATGCACAAATACGTAAGCCACAATATACATAAAAATTGTCGTGTACTTGACAGTTACTTAACTGTAGAATTTTGGATAGTATTTGATAATGTTAAATTGACTGATTTTGATATTTTTCTTTCCCAAACATCAACTTAGCCCCCAATCTTCTTTTAGTAGTGCACTTTTTATAAGTTTGCTTTGTCAAAGTAAAGCTGATAATTACGATTTAATCAGTATATTTTGTCAATATATTCTCATCACCTGTAAATAAAACATTTATTTAAACACAAAAATAGAATGATTGCCTGATGCTATATATTTTTGTAAATCTTAAGAGTAGTCCTACAGACACAATATTAAAATAGAAGAAAAATCAGGGGGGGGGATAAAGGGTCTTATCGATTCCTTTGCATAATATATGAAGTGATAGGATATTCACTACGTTATTCAAAGATATATGTATATTATGTATTAGGGTGGGTCAAAAAAAAACTTTTTTTTCTTCTATAGTTACCATGAAAATATTATTCAAGATGACAAAAAAATACTCCTGTCAAAAGGGCAGCTCTTAATTTTAATGTTAAGAGGTGTCTCATCGTGAGTTTTGATTTCCCTTTTAAATAACACGGATTTTTTTTTTTTTTGGAATTTTATTGCGTTCTAACGAATTGTTGTATCAATACATATTTTTGAAGGAAATTAAACGATCTACAAAAAAAGGTCTGAAATGATTTTTTGCTAAGTCAACTCGTTTAAAAGTTATATGAGGTTAAAGTTCAACCTTGTTTCCACACCACCCATGGGGTAAAGTACACGGCGCGTTTTTTAACGTGGTTTCTCCTGTAGGCCTAATCCACTTAGTAAATAAAAATACGTTTTCTATCTGCAAAGGCCCGACGGACCTGGTTCGTTAATATCAATGCTTTCAACGGTGAATATGTTTGTCTCTATTTCTGGATCAACGTCGGTTTCTTTTAATTCGTCGAATTCTTCTTCTTCAGTTGACAAACAAATATCGAGCGGCATGTCCAAGTCATCTTTATCAGATTCGTCTAGCGTCACTTGAGTGACATTTTCGCAGGTCTTTCCGTTGCAGACACCGCAAATCATTTTAATCCTGCTTTTCTACATCCGCAGGCTCTACCACAATTGGTCTTGCACTTATATGACAAAAATACAAGTGATGCTTTGGGAGCAGGATCCTTCAAAGTGGTTACTGGGGTGATACCAGTTTGGGTTTTCTTCCAACCCCATTCTTCAGCTTCTTTTGAACTTTTTTCCCGTCTTTTCTCTTTAAACTTAATGGTCTGAAGGTATCAAACCCCTTTCTTTCACGTTCACAGTTTTACCGTCCAAAGACTTTTGTCACAAACAAATCACTTTTCAATCGAAGCCATGATCACAGAAATAACACAATCAAAATGTTATACTTGCACTATGGTTAAGAAAAAGCAACGCGGTAAACGCTAAACACGTTGCGAAACGTAACACCTCTTTTTCTCTAATTTATCACAATCCAAACACGTTTTAAAACTCGCACAAAAATCACTACACCTCTTAGCGACACGGCAAACGGTCTAAAAAACGGTATTTTTTAAGGGCATATTTCTTACCCCTTTATACCCACGCCACTGTCTGTGTGTAGAATGTTATCCCGAACGAAGGTTTCAAGTGAACCCAGGACTACAGGAAAACAGTAATACACTTTATCCGTAAGACAGCGCGTTATTCCGGTAATGTCACCTACAGGTATAAACGAGTCGACCCGCCCTTTGAAAACTATTTTTTGTCGCAACTGACTAACTCGTTCGTGTACTGTATTTACATATTACCTACCTGATTTTGTGTGAATTTCTGCAATAATGGCACAGTCGTTACCATTTGTTAATAAACTGACCACATTGATTTGAAAACTACTACGATTTTACAATAGACGGATGACATATTTTATGTATTCCTTGCAATCGTTGATATATATTATATTTCGTGATCACTGAGAATGTAAAAGACATTTATATTCGAATATTCATCAAAAAAATATACCTGGCACTGTGACGAAAGAGGAATTTTGGTTTGATTTGTGCATAATGTTTTGCGCATGTAGCCTTTCGTGGAAGGTGGTCGACAATATTTACTTTAGACGTTTTTTTGGCAAACATGTATCCGATTTTCCATTGCCTAATAGCCATTCATATTTACAGAAGAAATATCAACATGTCATGGCAAATATCGAAGAAGACGGTAATAAGGTCGTTACCGTTCTGATACGAATTTTAAATGTTTCAGATATTTCGCCTCCGATATTGATAGCTAGTAAACGGGTTTTGCAAATAACGGCTAAACGTATAGAAATAGTAGTAACACGGCTATTGTCCTGTGTAGATGTAAAACATAATAATGTACTGATGTTAGTCACAACAATCTTTTGATACAAACAACTGTGCGAAATTCGTGAAAATACTGTGCGTAATGTACGTCCTCTGTCTATGTGAACTATTTGCTATTTGCACCTTTAACTTCAGTAGATGTATAACGATCAGGCCAAATCGCTCAAGTTTAACGAGAATAAATGCAGAAAGACTATTGGTCGTGGCAACGTACGCTCTAGCATTAAGGACAGTCGGTTTTTCTGAATGACACAAATAATAGGTATGTACATACTAGGGCTAGAACAAAATGCTCGGATACCGACCGTCTTCCAGGCGGCCGCGTATCTGTATTAGGGAAGGGCACCAAATATTGATAAACCAAAATATCTATATTTTTTCAGAAAATAATCGATAAATATCGTCGATTTTTTAATCTCGAAATATCGATAATCGATATTTATATCCGAGTATCGAATTCGATATTTTTTAAGAGCTTTATTATATTTTATAGTAATTATATATTCCACCTATTATTGTCATAAATAGAGCAGAGGTTCCAAGCTCTGGTTGTGTTCCCAATGAACTTAAACAGAATCTAGACCAACCACTAGTAGAAAGAAAATCGGACCCGATACAGTTTTGGGTGAATTCTCGCCATTTTATGCCGGTTCTCTCTGAGATTGCTTTAAAATATTTAATCTGTCAAGCTTCCTCAGTATCATCCGAAAGACTTGCTTCGGCTGTGAATTTAGCTGTACCAGATAATAGAAGCAGATTAACCGGGGACCACATCAAAGAAATAGTGCTTCTGATGTCTATATCTGATGAATATTGGTTTGAATAAAATTTGAATAAGAAACAATTATTTAATCTTTTGACTTATATATGAATAATAATTGTCTTTTTTACTTCACTAATAATAAATAAATATGTATTTTAATAATAAAAGAAACTAATACAACTGCCAAATATGTGGTAATTTTTTTTCACGTTCGAATATTTTGACAATATTTTAGGTAATCGTGCCTTGGTGTAAAATATCCATATATCGAAATATCGATATTTTTTCCTTAGTATATATAGATATTGTCTAAAAATATCGATACGGTATATATCGATATATTTTTTCCATTTGCCCATCCCTAATTTGTATCCCGTATTCCTGGCGGCCGCGGCCCAGCCAGCGTGGCGGGGGCCGGGGCGACTGCGACGCGAAACTGGTTCCGTATTTATTTAGTCCTTTGAAGGTCGCGCGCCTGTAACTGTGCATTACTGATTGTTATACTTAGGGCCGGTAATTTCACTCCCGGTTAAGGCCCGATTAACTAACCAGACGATAAGACTGTGAAAATGTCTACAATCTAATGTGTAATGTCTGTATACTTCTTCACAGTCTTATCGCCTGGTTAGTTAATCCTGCCTTAACCGGGAGTGAAACTACCGGCCCTTCATTGATATTATAACGATGGTTAAAACGCCAGCCCCATTTGCTTATCAATTAAAAAAAATTGTGCAGGGTTTTCCAGATTTAAGTGTTAAAGCTACCACTGTGTACTGTGAAATATGCAAGTGTTACTTACATGTTTACAGAAAGGATAGTGTGAAAAGCACGTAAAGTCGCTAAAACACCGATGAAATAAAATATATAGTATAACATATTATTATATGTTATACTATATTATATATTATACTTTAAGGTATATTCTGACATGTCTGTCAGAATGACCCGAAAAATATTTTAAAATGTTTATAACATATAATAATATGTTATACTATAGTATATATTATACTTTAAGGTATATTCTGACATGACTGTCAGAATGACCCGAAAAATATTTTAAAATGTTAATAGGAGCGCCTCAAAATGGGACGAGAGGGTAAGTTAAAAATATCACTAAGGATTTCTAAAGATTTAAAAGTATTGCCTTCTTCGGTTTCGATACACCTCCAAAAGTTGTCGCGATATTCTGATTCCATTAAAATCGTATAGTCCCTATAGTCATATAGTCCCTATAGTCCTATAAAGACCCTATAGTCCTTTGGTAACAATCAAAGAACAATAGCTCCCTTAGGAATAATCTCTGGGTTCATGATCATAGAAAAAAAAACTTATTTTTTAACGTAAAATATGTCATTAAGATATTTTAGTTTAATTTGGGGACAGCCTGTGTTACTGTAACAGTCACCTGCTATATCACCTTGTAACTACTTTTGCTACATTAAAAATTATCTTTTTTTATTGTTACCTTATGCATAGACTGTCATATTATTTACTGAATATGTGTTGTAATTAGGTATATTAAAACCTCTAATAACACACAAGACGAGGCACTTCTTTTAGTAAACGAGATATACGTGATTTTTTATTAGTAAATACCTACATCAATTTTTCGATATAAGTTGTGAGCGTGACAAAATCGAGACGCTACCTTGTAACAAAAATCGTTTAGATTTACGATCCATAAATTTTTAATGTATGCGATGTAGAGCATATATAAAAAGTTTCGCGGCTAGCAGTGCAATAATTTTTCACGCTTGATGTGCTCGGAGAGTGCTACGAAATTTTAAAGTATAATTTTACTCGACTGTTGAAAAAAATGGATATTCCTGGTCTATAAACTCTGAAAAGATGCGTTTATAAATAAAAGTTTAAAAACGGTGAAAAATCGGAACATTACTGAAAACATAAGTAGATTTAGAGTTTATAAGTTTTAGAGTAATAAGGTAGACAGTATGATTTCAATTCGCATAAAAATGAATTGATGATGAAATTTGATGTTGATGAAATGAAAAGATGATGAAATTTTGCAAATAATATTAATAAATAAAAACAATATATAAACTGAGGACGGCTTGTTAACTCTTTTTTGAAACAACAGTTAGATCTTTGACCTATTTGAATAGGTTACACAAATCAAAATGTTTGCAAATTATCACAAACGTTATGAATGCAGTTCCAGCAAGATATAGATAGCTAGTCCTCACTATGCACGAATTGAAAGGACTTAAATATTTAGACCAAATATTTGCTAACAACTGGACTAGTAGAAGTTTATATAAACATATCTGAAAACTTACAGGACTTAAACAATCGACTTACCCAAAAGACTGAGGCAATTGATGAGTAGATTATAAAAAAATCGGTTATTTTTTTCATTTGTTCATGTTATTGCCCAGAAATGCAAAGCCATTACTTTGAATAGCTCTACTAATTATTTTTTTCTTTTGTTTTGTTGTTCTGTCTATAAATTGGTTGATAAAACGAAAAAACAAAAGTCATATAATAATATAATTGGTTTATAACATTAAAAAAGGATTTTGGTCCAAAAACAAAAATCGAACTGCTTGATAATTTTCCTTAAAAATTAGTATCACTAAAAATTAATTTATTGGCAACTTTTGCCGCGCAATTTATAATAATGTTACCTTATCGTAAAAACATGGCTTCATATCGCCATAAAGACATGAAAATGAAAACCTGTTCCATGGATTATGCGACAACACACCAATGAACCTGTTTCACGCAATGCCTTTATAATTATTTTGATTATTAGAGGGTTATTTTTGGACTAATTCGCAATAGTAACTAATCTATGGTCAATGCCACCGTACTATATTTGGTTCAGTTTAGTTCAGACGTACCTATTTTGGTTGATTTCATTAGATAATTACCTCAGATTTCCGCGGACGTAGTTCTGGCTTCGAATGATTACCCACAAACTTACTCCCTAACTAAGTTAAATAGTTGGTTTAGCCCGGATTGAGATGCTCCGTGACTTCCAAGAAGTTATGAGCTTAATTACAGAGGCATTCCCAGAACCTTTATGTTAATTTTCGGATGGCGTGGACCTTAAAAAAAACTGCTTGCTTGTTGGTATATTTTGTTTGTGGAAAACATGTCGATGATTAATCGTTTTGTGTATTTAGGTTTCTAGAAAAATCGTTAAATTTCTTATTATTCATGAGTTTCACTGTAAAAAAAATTCGTAAGTAATTAGGTGTCCTAAATATGTAATACTGGTTGTAAAAAAAAGATATCAGTAATTAAATGTACGTATCAGTAATTAAATGTACTATCACTAAGTACATTAGTTGTTCGATGTACAACTAATTATTTACACTGATAAAAATTATAAAGTACATTTAAATTTATATTGAGACATACATTATATACAACAAAATTTCGATATTCCGATGAAAAACAGAAATCTACTAGGTGTGTACTTTAAGTAATGAGATGAGAGATTTTTTTTGTTCGAATAGAATTACAATTCAGCATTGTCCCCTTCAAAATAACTTCTTTGGGAAGCCATACAGCGCTGGAAACTGTTCTTCTATTCCTAATAGCAGTGCTTGAACTCATATACTGGAATACTCTTCAGCTGGTCGGTTACAGCCCTTTGAGTATTTTCTATGGTCTCAAAATGACGTCCCTTGAGGTGATTTTTCAATCTCAAAAGATAAAAAGTCACAAGGACTCAAGTCAGGCAAATAAGGAGACTGAGAAGCCATAGATATATTTTTACTGGCTAAAAACTCGTTTACTGAAATGGCTGTGTGACACGGTGCATAGTCGTGTTGCAACATCCAGTTTTTCTTGATTGGTCTTACACGTATGACCTTTTTTCAAAGTTTTTCAAAAAACCTCTCTTGAAAACCTCTCTCTGTTTGCGTAGATTTTTCTCATCCCCAATTCTTTAGTCAAAATCTGATGAACACTGGTGTGATTTAAAT
The DNA here is from genome assembly GCA_029963805.1 of Aromia moschata. NCBI lineage: Eukaryota > Metazoa > Arthropoda > Insecta > Coleoptera > Cerambycidae > Aromia > Aromia moschata. The sequence continues at coordinate 85,863 of JAPWTK010000136.1, forward strand.
TTACCTCTTCCCCCGATCACTATTGTCGTCAATCGACGATCTGAACTCACAAGATCCCGTATTCTATCGACATTTTCATCGGTTCTTGAAGATGAAGGTCTACCGCTGCGTGGTTCATCTTCAATCACTCTCTTCCTTCTGAGAATGCCTCAAACCACCGAAAAACCGGGGTTCTTGAAAAAACACTGTCTCCGTAAATGTCTCTGTAAAAATCTGAAGCAAAACGGATAGCACAACGTCGTTAAAAATTATTGTCACTCATTTTTGAAACGCACTAGAAAAACCGGTTTACGAAAACAGTCACAAAGAACAAAAAAATGACTAACAAGTTCAAACTTGTACTGAAGGTGCATTAAATGTTAACATACCGCCCTTCCAAGTTCCGTTTCCTCAGTGTTGCTAGATCGGGCGCTACGTTGCCAGTCTCATTACTTAATTTACACATCTCGTACAAGGTTGTTTTAACATCGTTAGAAAAAAATTTATCATATAAGTGCAAAATCTTGAACAAGAAGAAGAGTTCCAATAGTATTCCAAGTCCAATAGATCAGTTACTTCCTGATCCTGTATACATGTTTAGAAAATACAGTAAGAGAGACGACAGTAGGTATACTAAGCCACTACGAGCTCACTTCAAGGTCATCCAGCTTCGAATGGCCAGTGTCCATCGAGAGCGACCAAAGATGACGTAGGTACGCGTGTACAATGGTGGGTGTGTACGAAGAGATGGTGAGTGTGAAGATAGTCAACAATGACCAGAGGCTGCTGAAGAGGTTCGGTGTTCTGCCGCTCGGATTTAATAGATAGCGCTGTGGGGTGGGCGTGAAGATAGTCAACAATGACCAGAGGCTGCTGAAGACGTTCGGAGTTCTGCCGCTCGGATTTAATAGATGGCGCTGTGGTTGTGTGGACAATATGGCTGCGGCGGAAAACAAGATGGCGGGCGGGGGCGGGGGCGTAGCCCGAAGATTGAGGATGGAGATATTGGTGACAGTGAAAAATGGGCGGGAAAGGGAGGGAAATTTGAAATTGGATGGATCTTGGATGTTCAGGTATAGGAGAGAGAGAGAGAGAGAGAGAGAGAGCGAGAGAGAGAGAGAGAGAGAGAGAGCGAGAGAGAGAATTGTCATTTTATTATTTAGTGGAACGCATGATTTTTTATTTTATTTGCGGTGTTCTGCCGCTCGGATTTTAATAGATGGCGCTGTGGTGGTGGGCGTGTACACACAGGGGCGGAGCGCTAGAGCTTGCATGTTTCCTTTATAAAGTGTACGGTGAACTTGTCTTAACAAGTTTAAGAGTCTAGTCAAAACAAATATTTTAAATTAAACAAACGTCTGAGGTATACGTGGCATGAGCACTCCGAATGGCCTTATTGCAAAGTCTAATATGCGCTTTTACCTGTTTCATTCCAATTTTTCTCTCTGTGTGGGTACAACTAGATCTCAGAACCTACTGATGACTCATCACTCGGTTGCGCTGGGGGGCGAAGGCCTAGGGCGCCTGGGGCTCCGCAGACCTACATGGGAGTGGTTAGGTGGAAGCCTACATGGTCTGCTGCTTAAGGGGGCAAAGCTCTACACAGGGTGGGGGGCACAGCGCTAGGACTCCGCTGGGGGCTTAAGGCTCCGGTGGAGGCTGACGGATTCCGCTGCTGTGCGGGTGGGGCTTCAGCAGGTGTTGGTTGAAGGGGTGTGAAGTTAGCAATAATCGTAATCGTGATCCAACCTCGGGGAGAAGGCCTGACAGCAAATGGCTTGAAATGTACCATTTTCGCTACTTTGAACCTCCATAAGAAAATACATGGGATTTTGGCGCAGAACGAACATAGCCTATCTACTGACAACAATTATTATAGAATGTACTACATTATCTTATAATATGAGTTGAATATTAAATCCTGATACTCGCTTTTACAGCTAGTAGGATTAATTAAGTGCTCCAGTTACTAGTGAAAATACAGTACCACTTAAAAGTCACTCTTTGAAAGATAAAATAGCAAATTTATGTTTCATGTTTATCAATATGAATTTAAATCGAGAGTAATTTAAAACTAATTTAAATTTAAATTTGTTTCATTATAAATCCAGGCGAATAATGAATAGTGTCAGATTCAGTGGAAAATACGAAAACTGGTAACAAATGCATAATTGTCAGCCACTGAAGAATAAATTCGTTAATTTATTTGTTATGGAACGTTCATGTTAACATTCGCTATGCTGTCCAATGCTCATGTTCACGAAAAAGAAAGATACTAGTACTCATAATGTACAGAGTCCAGAAACTCTCCTGCCAAACGGAATGCCCGTCCAGATGGTGATTTAATATAATTTACGATAATCCAAAACTGCTTCTTAAGGAAGGTAGAGCTCTTTGAAAATGACGCCAAAAATCAATTTTTTTTTAAATCTCAAAAAGAAAGTTTTCTAAAAAGCTCAAATTTGGGACAATGGTTAAGCTTCTAATGTCAAATTGGACACATTACGATCGCAAGCATTCCACTTGGGAGGACACCAGACTTTTTGAATTATTTTTTGTATACAACCTGTGCCCAGGTATGCTTCACAAATGAGTTTTGCAGACACTTCGTTAAGAAGATAGAGAGTATTAAATATTAATATTTTTTTTATATTTTCAGAACTAGTAGGTAATTTGAAACATAATTTGAAATTTGCTACATAGGTTTACCTAAGTAGTGTCCAAAATCTGAAGCCTTTTCTAAAATTAAGATGCTTTGATGGCGGAGGTACAAGGTAATACTGGTTATTGTCTAAATAAAATTAATATGCCATTGCTTCGTTTTTCGAATACATATTTTAACAAATTAACAATCTTGCTACAAATAAACCCTCTTTTTTGTTTTTCTAAAAAAAGACTGGGTTTTCAGTTATTTTTTAAATTATGAAGGCTGTTTTAGAAAACCAGAAAAGAATTTTGGACACTTAAACGAAGTGTATTAGATAAAAACTTTATATGAAACAATCATCTTAAAATTCTCCAGGGAACGTGAGGTCTCATTTTTGGTCACATCAACGGTCATAAATTGCTCTGTATATTTTAATTTTTTTGTGCTTTGTGTATAACATGAACGATTTTTTGAACTGTTTTCGAGACAAATTAATTTCGTCTTTTTGGTTTCTTGCATAAACTTAACCACCAAAGAAAACTATTGTTAATAGCTAAAGTTTTTATTTAATAGTTAATAGTTAATAGCTACAGTTACAATTTAACAATTGATAAATAAAACCAAATCAAACAGTATTTATTTCAAGCATGATTTAATTATTTGTTCAATCTTTAAAATATAATGATTTCTAAAAGCACAAATTTTAATCCATAACAACGAAAATATTACAAAACAACAATTTACAATTAACAGAAAAATCCAAATAAACAGTTAACGACAAAGATAAGAGAAGTATAATTTTGCAACAGATTGTCTACATGATAAATCTATTTCAATACATACATGTATTATTATCTATAAAAATTCTCTTGTTCTTGCTAATTTCATAATTCTTCGTCTTCGTCTTGAATTCTCACCCAAAGATAATAACAAATTTTGTTTGAACAACATGAACTTATGATGTTCCAATAGAAATCATAATTAGCCTTCCAATTGTTCAACATAATTAGTAATTAAATAAATGAATATATTGAAACACATGGTCATGTTGTAAAATTTGATTTATAGCTCTTGTTAAATGTGAATTATTTTTGTTTCTTTGTTAACTGCAGGTCCTTTTATATTATTTTCCACAGATAAAATCTAAGTTTGTCCTTTTAAATATTATAAGTTTCAAAAGATTGTACAAGAAAGTAATACCTTATTGCTTGAAACGAATACCATCTGATAGAAATGTTTAGTTTTGTTGCTATATTAGATCTATCAAATACGACTTCACATAGTTTTTCAAACGGGGTTTTATGCAATAAATACAAAAATCTTTAATTAATGCAGGTTAATTTAATTTAAATTGATATTTCTCGAAAAAAGTAAGTCGTAGCAATTATAAACAAGAGCACATTATTGTTATTAAATGTCTTTAAGTTTCCAAATAAGACGTAAAAGATGTCAAAATGTTGAAGATAGCCCCACTCCCTCAAGTGGGATGCTTGTGACTGCATTAGAAAAATCTTATATATAGAGGTCGACTTACGTATCACTAGAAGCTCAGTTATTGTGCCAAATTTGACCTTTTTAGATCACGGCTTTTTACATTTAAAATAAAACTTACTTGGAGAAGCCATGTTTAAAAAAGAGTTCTAGCTTTCTCAGAAATAATTTTTTGATTGAAATAAATTAGGTGAAATCGACATCAGATCACATCTAATCTATGGTTTCTGTTTGGGTGAAATGTTTTTGGACACCTTATATATGTATTTACTACATCGATAAGCATTATGTGACATGCCTTGATAAAACGCAATTTTTTTATGTTTATTTTAAGCTCTCATTAATTAATGTAAAGAAGTTTTCGCGAACCCTTTTTCCTTAATTTAGTCTCCATAATTATATTCGTAAATATTTTGTACACCGAAATAAATATTTTGGCGTATTTTCATAATATTAAGACTTAAATTCCGTTACCAGTTGGTTCCACTGTTCTGGGAATGGCAAGACAGAATTTTAAATAATCCCCACAGATAATGTTCGTAGGGGTATTTAATTTAGTTTGTCGACAAAGGGATATAAACGAGGAATTAAATTTTGTTTTACAACATAATTTGTGTTTGTTAAAGACTTATTTTTTTAATTTGGGGCTTTATCCCAGTGGGAGTAAAAGTAGATAGAAAATTATAAAGGACAAAAAAAATATTATGCTGAGCTGAGGCCTTTTGTAGTATACATGATAACAGAAGATTAATTATAACTAAATTACAACGTAGGCCAAAATTTTTTGTGCACAAGTAAACTATTTTCTTTATCTAAAGTCAATTTGTAAGTTGTTTTTGGATAGCCGACTTTAAGGTATTTGACTAAATAATAAAAAAAAAAACAAGAAGTTATGCGTTTTCTTGCACTTTACTGGACAATTGCTTGTTTTGATCACATACAAAACGAATTGTGTTGGCATATTGTTGTCATAACATTGTACCTACAGCTTGTCCCAAATTGGAGCGTGACCATTGGTATCTCGGAAACTATGAGATATACGAATAAGGTTAAATGGTTAAATTGCGGAAAAATTGAGTAATTTGGGGCTCAATCAAATGTCGTTTGAAAATTGCGAATACTTCCGGAGATATCCGGAAAAAAGGAAATTTTGAAAATTGGTTGTTATTTGTTCCTGACTTTATTTGAAGAGTTTTTTTTGTAACAAATTGCACTAGCCACTTTTTCTTTTCTACCTAGGTGTCTTTAAATTTCGACAGAGCTCATCATTCTAAAAACAGATATGTATGGCACTTAATATGTTATTGAACGATAAAACTTAAAATTGTATTATCAAGAATAATATGTATCGGCCTTCTTATTAAAAAATACGTAATATTGTTTCGCAAAACAAAAATCAACGATTTACCAAAACTTCCTTATATATTACTTATTATACACTGGTGGCCAGTGATATTGCAACATCCAGGATAAACAGTAATAACGTCATGACCTTCTGTATTTTGGTTTGTTAGGATGAAATAAAAAATGATTACAATTTTAGGAATTTCCGGCTAATCGTTTCTGAGAAATTCAGGTACCTGCGAAAGGGTCACATCACCTAGAATGAACTATAAAATGGTCTACTTATTAATGTTTTGTGTTAGTTTTGTTGATTCAGTGAAGAGAACAGTGGCGGCTCGTTAGCTACCAATGGCGCAGCAGGCGAAAATTTTTAAAATTTTCAGTCACGCGTTTTACTGACACAGAAGACAGAAGACTTTTACAGAAAACTTTTACAGAATTTCAATGAAAAATTCTTTTCTACAAAAATATAGACTTTCACAAGAATAATTTTTGGGATTTGGTAGCTTTTTGAAATAATATTTAATCACGAATATTGAGGGCATAAATATATTAAAATAATGGGTCGCAACATGTGAAAAAAAATTGATATAGGTATCTTACCGTTAGTTGTAGAGGAAATCAGCTCGCCTATCCTTATTGTTAACAAAAATTTAATACAATTAATTATTTGGTATAAAATATGTCTGTTTTTATCCACATTTTAATTGTTACGTCTTATATTTTCACGATAAGCACTATCAAGCTGTTGCCTTATGTCTACCTTTCCCAACACACTAAAATCTAAGATGTTATGTAAATGTTTTTCATTGTAGCTAGCATGTTTCTTAGCTCGTTCATTTAAATGTTTTAAATCACTCACCCCTTCTTGAGTCTATGCACTTCGGTTGCCACCCATCACTAAACAAATAAAACAAAACAGTTTGTTTCTTTTAGGACACCCACATAACCACTTAAATCTGGCGTAGACACTACTATTAAAATTTCGTGAATAATTTCTCGATTTTCCTACGTCTGTTTTGGAAATAATCAAATCGGGTATCGGCCTTCCTAACCGTTTAATTTCCGTTCGGATCTCGTATGTAATATCTTTATTATTCAATAAAATGTCCACCGAATTCATTTTGAAACGTTTCACAATCAAAAACAGTAAAAACACACTTCTCAGCGAAGAAAATAAACAAAAACGGTCACTCAACAAGTGTGACCCGTTCAGCTGATTTTCGATCGATTTAACGACGTCTTGTGTCTGCAATTGTTCGCCAAACTTTACCAGTCACCGAAAAAGCCCGGTAAAAACGAGGGCTGGTAAATTGTGTGCCCACGCGCGCGAAATGCGAGAAATACGGTGGCTCGGAGAGAATACGGAGAGAGTACGGTGGCTCGGTACTCGATCGATAGTATGTCATATATATCTGATAAAAATCATTATATGTGGTATAAAAGGAATAATAATTAGAATATGAATAGTTTGTCGTATACAATTAATTTATATTATTGTAACAGTAATTTATAGTAAATTAACATAAAATAAATATTTTCTATTGAAATTTGGACTGGGCACGTGCCCCTGTGCCCTTTATCACCAGCCGCCACTGGAAGAGAATAACATCGATACGAGCAAGAATTTAAGAGAGGTCGAATTTTAGGCCTACGTAAGGTATGTCACATCGACATATATGATAGAGGTCCATATTGGCCGAAATATAAGCACAGTTATGGGGGTATGGTGGCAGTGGAATGAAGAATACACTACCATGAGACGACGTGGAACTGGTGCGCGAAGGTGAACTACAGATTGCAAAGAGCGCCACCTTCATCAATTGGCATTAAGGGACAGAACACAAATATCAACCCAATTAGCTCAACAGTGGGCAATGGTTACACAATATCATTTATCGTTACTTCCGCTGACTGTACACCGTCGTCTACGTCTCCAGTGGTGCCAAGACAAGTATTTGTGGAGAGAGGAATGGCACAATCTCATCTTCTCTGATGAATACCGTTTTGTTTGTACCAGCACGACGGTCGGGCTGCATTCGAAGACGCCAAGGAAACGCACAAATCATCAGTGCATAATGACGCGACATACGTCTCCAACATAATTATGGTATGCAGCGCCATTGTTTATAACAACAGGTCACGTCTATTCGGATTCAAGGTACCTTAAATAGCCAGAAATATATCAGTGAAGTGCTACTACCAGTGGTAGTACCTTATCTGTAGAACCAAGTAGGTGCCATATTTCCACACGATAATGCTAGACCACGCAACAGCAAACAAGATACAGTTTCTGAATGAGCATGCAGTTAAACAACTGCCTGGCCTTCGAGCTGCCCATAGAAAATGTATGGGATGTAATAGAAGAAAAACTCCAAACATATGCTGGACCAGCAAGTGGAACAGGAATTATGGACGAGGGTACAACCTACATGGAATATACCTCAAGAGACTATTCGAACACTGTTTGATTCACTACCAACTACCAAGGCGTCTAGAAGCTGCTATGAGTACGTGGGGGACACTTATCATATTAAGTATTATTAGTACAACTTATCAGATTTCTTTAGATTTAGATTTCAGATCAGATAAGCTTGTAACAGAAATCAGTTGTTTTATTAATATAATAGGTACATTATTTAAACGCAGTTTGAGTTATACGTAGGATTGATTTCTGTATTAATGAAAATGGAGGTCATTTTGAACACCTAATTAAGTCTCAATAAATGATTATTTAAGTTTGTTTATTTCGCTTTCGTCCTAAAATCAATTTTAAAGTGAAATCAATTAAATCGATTAGAATCGACAATGATGTAATAAAACATGAATTCAGCGAAAACGATAAGGAATACAAAAATTTTACAAGAGAGAAAATTTGTTAAAAAATTGCTTATCTTTATGATAAAAATTGAGATGAAGCGGTATCAGCCCCACCAAAAACAAAATATGGGCTGGTTACTTTAAGGGTAGGGGTAGTTTTCGCACCCTGTTAATGGAATAACTTCCATTCAAAAGACAAAATATACCATCTGTCGGAACATACTAGCACACCAAATTTCAAACCAAAGTTCAACCAAAGTCCATACAGGGTGTTACTTACTAAGTTATTGGCAAAAAACTAAAATTGTATGTCAACTTTGACGGCCTCTAGCGGCTAATCGAGACAACTTGGTATATAGGTAAGTTTAGTTAAATCGACTTATTTTGACGTCAGGAGCATGAGGTAGCTCGTTGTATACGGAAAATTGGGACACCCGGTATTACTCAACTCCTTCAAAGTGTTGCATTTTCAATGGATACAAGTATATTGAAAGTAGTCCAATGAATTTATGTAAGTCTGCATTTCTTACAGGCCATCACACAGGTCTCCCGTTTCCATTCCATGTATATGAAATCGATTTAAAGTTTGTTATTTCCCAGCCATTGTGAGGAGCACCACCCTGATGCCACCGTAACTGAATAATATAATAAACTGCTGAATAATATTATTTGGTATGAATTCCCTATTATCTCTGAAGCTAAGCCACCCTTGCGTATTATAAGGTAGATAACTTTATTCCTGCACACGCCGACTCACACAAAGGAGTGCGCCCCTGTGGTATCGTTTGAACTACCAGTCTAAAATACCGTTCACTGAACATTTTATTCTGGAGTGGGTACTGGAACCTTCGGCGTAGAAACAAAAAACTGGACGTTTTCCACGAAACACCGAACTACTATACTTTTCTCGATGCGCGTTTCACCAACTAAGTTGGCATCTTCAGGAGAAGATTAGAACTGTAGTGTAGTTGTAATCTTCTCCTGAAGATGCCGACTTAGTTGGCGACAGACAGACATTTTATTGTTTGTTTAGCATAATGTGCGTCCACATCGAATGCCGTTGGCAAGCCCAGAGGCAACGACGCGCCGGCAAATCCAAAATGAAATAAGAACCGTCCACAATCGTCCACATAGTCGCATCCAATTTGTCCACAAGCATCAACATAGTCAGTCGCACAAAGTGCATCGAAGAAGATTTACTAATCGCTTCCGCGGCTAATATCACAGTTGACAGTGACAAAAGAACACCGCAAATGACGCAAACTCATTGGGATTCAGTTTTAAAAACTTTTTTTCGAAAGAAATTGTACAAATGAAAACATTTATTATATAATCTTCCACAAATGTGATGAAACAAAAGATGTGGCTTCAGTTGTATAGTAAATCCTCGATAAACATTATGGGACTATATGTCAACGTAGATGGGGATGCTTCTTATTTAAGTTTAATTAATATTAGTCTTTGCCGCTGACCAGACCAAATGCTAACGGCATTCGACGGCACCATAATAAATACGAAAGACATCGCACTTTTCTGTAATTGAAAGCATGTTTTATAGTGCATGATTACACAGAAGCAAAAAATAACTACAGTTTCAGTACCTAAAGACTAGTACAGACTAAGATTCCAATAGAGGCCTAACCACATGTGATAAAAATTCCGTAGTGTTCAAGATTTGTTGCGTGCTTCTGTATTCAGGTCCAGTTGTTTTTTTTTTTTGTATTTGATGTTAATAAACATGTGCTGTTTTTTTTTTTGAGTGTTTATGTTGTGCTCTATATTTAACAATCTATCACCGAATCTATCCCGACGCTATCAAATTCACATCTAACTTTTAGTATGGACTAATGCATTTCGATCGTTTCCAACTCCACAGGACAACGCCACATATGCCGCCTTTGGCATTGGTTTGCAATGGGCCTCGTCTGTACGAGGCTTAACAAACAATTCAAGTACAATGGTTTAACGTCTGTCTTTTGTTTCGCAGGTACCTTTAAAATTGTATATACATTTTATCCGATTTGTGGTTTTACGTCGCAACGTTCAATAACGTACTAAGTTATTCAACTAACATATCCATTTTAAGAATGACAAGCTCTTTCGAAATTTAAAATAAAACAACCAGATCCGTATTTAAAAAAATGGAGTTGATGATGGACCCGAATAATCTAAATGTCGGATTGAAGAACTGATAGTGCCATTTTTATATTACTGTTTTGTAATACATTCATTTCTAAAAAAGTTATGACCCAATACAAATTGGACGAATTGAACTTTGGTTTACGCTAATCGTTAAAAATTACATATAATTCTTTGGCTATGAGAATTTCCACAATTTTGAACGAAATTACAATATTTTCGTGAACGTAATGTCATCTACATAGCTAACTGGAAATCAACAGACTCAGATTTTCCTCTTCTGTCCCTAAGAGTATGAGGTATTTCAATATACATACACACATACATATACTAACTTAAATTTGACAAATCCAAAGCCAACTTTAATTAAAATCGCAATGGAGTAGAATTTCTCGCACGGAAGCACTCTTAGATGCTTTCAATAAGGATCTACGTTTACAAATTTCATTTTCGACTACTTTAGACCCGCCGACTTTTCATAATAGCCTCTAGTACTCGGAGGCTACATGGAATTAGATCGAAAATCCCCCACGTACCGGGTATTCCGGCGAGGCGTTCGTTTGATGCCGTACGAAAGAGGTAGGTCGAAATTTATTATTGGGTAAAACCGCGGTGCCCTGTGGGATCTCGATACGCCGGATTAAATTGGAATTTAAACGTCAATATATCAACATATTACGAGAACGTGTACATACAGTGGCGGTTATTCCGTAGGGGCTCAAGGGCTAGAGCTTCCCGAAGATACTCAGAGAATAAAACGTATTTTGTGCCTTTTTTTTTTCGAATACTTTTTAGGTTTAATTATTTGTTCTGTGTACCGAAATATTAGTTAAATTCATTACATTCTCTTAGACCAGGTATGTATCAAACACTTCAACTAGTATGTGCTTCTGTTGCGAAATATATTCTATGATTTATATTCTGTGGTTTGCGCCTGTGCAAAATTTAACACAGGGAGAGGACAATTTGATGATAATAGATAGACAGCCTGAGACGAGCTCTTGGGGGTAGAAAGTACGTGATTTAACGATATATTTTTCTTTTAGTGTCCTCCGAGTGACTTTTCAAATATTTCTTTATTTTGGTAATCTTTTTGTATTTTTATATTTCAGTTGTAGAATTATAGATTCTAGCTGTGCTTAATCATATTTTTGTATTTCTTCGGGGAATTTAGGGGATCTTTACTCTTGGAACACGAGGTGCCCTCGAATTTTTATAGGGCTGGTATTGTCCCGACTTTTAATTTTTGTAGTATATATGAACGGATATTTTGGGTTCTGAATTTTGTAGGTACGAACAGTACAAAAACCAGATAGTAACCTGTTGAACGAGGGATATAGGGTATAGACAATCGATACAGGACTCGTTGTGTCCAGGCCATTTTGGTTTCCCAGGATAGGAAAATTTGACGGCATCCACGTGGCCACTGGATTGATAATCACAAGGTTAAATTTTCTTTTGTTGGTTATATACCGTAGATTTAGTCAAATTTGTGAAAATAAATAAACCTTACCTGGGATTTGCTTGGCAATTCTCTTTCGATAGATATAGATAGCTATATCTCTCGTTCCTGTATTAAGCAACAGGTTTATCTTGTTTTTTGATAATTTTTTTATCATCATTTTATTCCACAGCTAGATTTTATACTAATTTTTCTGGGTCGCTCCATAGAGATTAACTAATGATTTATTACTTTTGTCATTAAATCATCAGCTGCCTGAGCTTATACTGCTGTCCTAGACAGGGGTATAGTTTTACTTTCGATATTCGTATTTGACTCCATTTTTTTCTTTTGGATCCGATTATTGTAATTTTTGACTTGTTAATATACCAATTGCTTTGATTTTTAGTAAACGTTAAGACAAGGTTTCATATACCGATTGTCTCAGTGTGACAATCTTTCCTGACCACAGTTGTTAATTTAATTATTAGTGAAATTGATACAGTAGATATACAGTGGACGCCACTTATAAGACTCACTTTGGGACCAGCAAAAAGTGAGTCTTATAAGCGGATGAATATTTGATGATTTATAAGCGAGGGGGAAAAACAAGATTTTAGAATGTATGTAATACACAAACTTTATTTTACTTGTCAATAGATATAGCGTGTTATTTACTTATAAAAAAGGTAACTCTTCAAATACATACGACAAACATACATAATCAGTTCAAAGTTTAAGATGGTTTAAAGAAATTTGTTGTTTTTCTTTGTTTTTTTTTTTGTTACTTTCCATTATTTAAATGACGCGTGTTTCATAATCGTAGTGTTTTTCAAAATTGGTTCCTAGGTGCTGGACAGCTCTCCTCAACACTCCTAGAGCCCTTAGAACGTCTGAGTTTGAAGCTGGAACTTCGACTTCATCAGTCTCCTCCTCGTCTACATCGTCATTAGCAACCGATCAGGTGCTGCTGATGCTGGCATTGTTCATGACAAATTGACAGATTTGGTCTTCAGAATATGCTTCAGAGGTTTGAAGATTGTCGTCGATATCCATCCAGTCCTCGTAGTTCCTTACAGAAGGTCTTCTGGCGTCTCGATAGGGCAGCTATCTTCCTCCTTCTCCAGCTGTTCATCAGTTTTGTCGAAACCTCCGTGCCGAAAGCAGTTTCGAATCGTCACATCACTGACGTTATTCCACGCTTCGTTGGCTAGGTGTAAAGCCTCGAGAACGTTGATTTCCTTGGCGAGGTCGTTAGCCTTCAAAGTCGAATTTGATGATGAAGTTGACTGAGATTCCAAGGTTTCATCAATAAGAGCGATAAGGTTTTTTTGACTTGATAGAGAGCATGCGCGGACGGTTTCCATGGAGACCAGGTTGAGTGCTGAAGTTGAGATGATGGAAAATAATTAAAAAAAAACTGAGTTATATCCGAAGTGGTGAGTCTCATAACCGATTTTTTTTCAATGTATTCGGATACGTCTGCACTGTTTCTGGCGATTTTGAGTCTTATAGGCGACTGAACCTTATATCCGTGAGTCTTATAAATGGCGTCCACTGTATATGTATATAGTCATCCGCTGGTCAATTTTTTATAATCAATTTTAATTAGTTGTTTGTATAGTTTGCAAAAATTTGTATTTTATTAGGATTTTATTCTAACCAAATCATAAAGTCTAGCTCTGTTACTGGTTTTATTCCAATTTTTTTCATGTAACATCGCTGAGCCACTGGAAATAGATGGAAGTCGTGCAAGGAGTAACGTAAGGGAGATATAGTCCTTGGACACACACACACACACACACACACACACACACACACACACACACACACACACACACACACACACACACACACACACACACACACACACACACACACACACACACACACACACACACACACACACACACACACACACACACACACACACACACACACACACACACACACACACACACACACACACACACACACACACACACACACACACACACACACACACACACACACACACACACACACACACACACACACACACACACACACACACACACACACACACACACACACACACACACACACACACACACACACACACACACACACACACACACACACACACACACACACACACACACACACACACACACACACACACACACACACACACACACACACACACACACACACACACACACACACACACACACACACACACACACACACACACACACACACACACACACACACACACACACACACACACACACACACACACACACACACACACACACACACACACACACACACACACACACACACACACACACACACACACACACACACACACACACACACACACACACACACACACACACACACACACACACACACACACACACACACACACACACACACACACACACACACACACACACACACACACACACACAACACACACACACACACACACACACACACACACACACACACACACACACACACACACACACACACACACACACACACACACACACACACACACACACACACACACACACACACACACACACACACACACACACACACACACACACACACACACACACACACACACACACACACACACACACACACACACACACACACACACACACACACACACACACACACACACACACACACACACACACACACACACACACACACACACACACACACACACACACACACACACACACACACACACACACACACACACACACACACACACACACACACACACACACACACACACACACACACACACACACACACACACACACACACACACACACACACACACACACACACACACACACACCCCACACACACACACACACACACACACACACACACACACACACACACACACACACACACACACACACACACACACACACACACACACACACACACACACACACACACACACACACACACACACACACACACACACACACACACACACACACACACACACACACACACACACACACACACACACACACACACACACACACACACACACACACACACACACACACACACACACACACACACACACACACACACACACACACACACACACACACACACACACACACACACACACACACACACACACACACACACACACACACACACACACACACACACACACACACACACACACACACACACACACACACACACACACACACACACACACACACACACACACACACACACACACACACACACACACACACACACACACACACACACACACACACACACACACACACACACACACACACACACACACACACACACACACACACACACACACACACCATTACGAAGGTCCTTTGACCACCAGTCATATACCAGTGCACTGGCTTACAATCTTCTAAGGACCTTCGGACTTACGTGTATGGCATCCCGACTCCAAGGCTACCGTGTGGTAAATTCCTTCCAAATTTCTTGGTCAGAAGAATAGTCAATCTTACTTTGGAGTAACTAATCATAGCTAGTAATTACTATAAACTATTTTTACAATTTGTTGGATTTTAATATATCAATCTTATCTTAAACGAACTGGTGTATGGTCTTCCATTGGCTGGCGCCCACCTTTTCAGGTTACATTTCTCAAAAAAAAAAACACGTACCCACGACTCGCCTGAGCTAGCTGGAGCTACGTTTTGTAAACGTTTGGGGTAGGTGCCAATCCTGCACCCCAGGGTTACATTGCATCTGTTAAATATTACATTTATATTTGTATATCCTGAAGAGAGAAAAAGTTCCTCGTTCTTTGTTACTCGCTCGTCAAAATTTCGAGAGATCCGTATTTCGATCTTCTGAGATCTCGTCAGTGTGACACATTTGACGTCGAGTAACGAGGAACGACTGTGTTAGATATATCCTGACCCGGAAAACATACTGTGACGTTACTTTCATGGTATCGTTTTATGGTGCATTTTAGTGGAACCAGGCATATTTCGGAGGTCCGACAAAGTCGGCAACTGCCAAACGGCATTCAGCACCTCTAACGGTGAAACCGTTAAGGTCAGATGAAGTGAGATAGGTTTAGTAGAGAGCGATGCTATGAAGGGAACGCCACAGTGTTTATACCTTCTATTAATTACATATTTATCTATAGCGGTGATATGCAAAATTGCCCTCTAAGGCACCTAAGTGGAACTCAACATGTTCCAGTGGTTCTGACAAGGTCAGCAACCACTAGATTTGTTCCCGGGAGCACACCACTAACGGTAGGTGCGCCAATGGTCAACATTTATGAGTATATACACCGTAATTATATGTATCGCTTCCATCCATTAGGTATCTACGGTTTCTTCTACTATAATGAACGTATTTAATTGGCGAAAATGAGTCGTAGTAAACATTCCACCACCGCTGCTGTCCTCCAAGTTTAAAATTATATCTTGAGTTCTCTAGTGCTCATCTTCGATGAGAAAAAGTAATCTCGAGTTACAGTGCTCCCCTCTCGTTGTTTATGTTTTGACTTTGTCGTTTGTTTACTAAGGTAATGAGTAAATGGTTAATTAATATACATCTTCAAATCAACATTACACGCCTCTCACTTTAGAGATTCCATTAGCTGTTGAGGGTTTAACAAAAAAAGGAGAGGATTTTAGTTTCTTGCAATGTCCACTTCACAAAATAAAAATATGTTTCTTACAAAAAATATTAATTGACAATAGTTTTGCGTTTAAAATATAAAACAGGTAATAATACCAACTACACTTCTTAATCGGTTCAACCTTTTGGCATTAGGCTTTTATCATATTTTGTCTTTTGAAACCTCAAGTGCATGTTAATTAAATCAGGTTAATAATTTTCTCTTTGGATAAAGTTCTTGTCTGAAAAAATAGGAAATCGCGTTGAACAACATTGTAGAGGGAAGCCTATAGATTACGAAACGTACCATAAACTACGTATTTTCCTTACGTATGTCCTTAAAAACCGACGAGCTTCTACAGAAAAATGGTAAAAAATATTTTTTAGCTCTTATACTTCTACAAACTTTTTTTTACAGAGTTTTTTTGTTACCAAATAAACACATTAACTTCTAACTATTTTTACTACATAGTTTGTGACAAAATGGCCGAGGCGTAAGCAGCTGGGACAATTTAAACCTTTGCTATAATTATATACAATTCTCCTATACTACTTACTATACTTCCATAATTTAATATCATAACCTATCAGAACCTCCGTCGCTTTTGCTTTAACCGTTTCCACACTTTCGAATCCTGTTCCCTTCAACGCCGATTTGACCACATCACGATTCCTCACAAGTAATCACCGTGTCTAACAAGCCTGGATTACTGTCAATGTTGTTTAGAATGTTCATTCTTGATTCTTTTTGCTCGGGAGTGAGGAGTTTTGGCACAATTTTTGCACAAACTTTGCGAATGTTGAACCATTCATGCAAAATCTAGCGAATACATTCTTTGTCGATTACTGTTATTTCAGCAAGCCCTCGGATGCTTATACGATGATACGATCGTATTTTGGGATCGTTCGTTATCGGACGATCGTTCGCGGATTAATTTACCAATTTTTTCAATGTTTTCGTCCGTTTTTGACGTTGAGGGCCGTCCGGGGCGCGGATCGTATTCGGTCGTTTCACGCCCCTCTTTAAACCGTTTAAACCATTCAAAAACTTGCAGGTAGTACAGGATGCAAAAAGTATGCAGGATAAACATTCATTCCCCTACAGTTTTTGTAACATTGCCCAAGCTTCTGTAAAAGTTATCTGTAAAACTGTCGGTAT
This sequence comes from Aromia moschata, assembly GCA_029963805.1. Classification (NCBI taxonomy): domain Eukaryota; kingdom Metazoa; phylum Arthropoda; class Insecta; order Coleoptera; family Cerambycidae; genus Aromia; species Aromia moschata. The sequence goes on from JAPWTK010000136.1 coordinate 103,548, forward strand.
ACCGCGCCCTTCTTGACGGTACGTTCAACTAAATCGGCTATGCTAGTTTTGTAATAATTTTGAACGGTCTCTTTTTGTCTTTGGTTATTACGTGCAAACAGTCATATTACCTACCTTTCCTTACCACTTAAATTTGAGTTTAATAAAAAAAAGTTATGAATTGGTACATCCGATGGTTGTGGGATTCAAACCCTGTCGATTGAATCCCAGTTGAAAGGAAGAATCCAGGTTGAAAGGAGAAATCCAGATTGAAAGGAAGAATGGTGTATCTATAAGAGTGTTAATGTTAACAAATTGTGTTTCCGACGTTCAATGCTGCATGTTCCCTTTTCATGTTTTTGATAGATCACAAATTATTCTGTCACTAAAAAATCACCGATCCTTGTTCGTATACTGAAATTCTCCGTATTCCTCCCTCATTAAGGGTAAATGATTGATAGCAGATATTAATGATGGATTGTCAATAAAAATGACAGATGAATGTGCCCGAGCGAAATGTGTTTCGATATTCCTACTCGATATTCAGTGACGTCCGAAACTCGAACAATGGGCGGTTATTAGCATTGTTACTTTATTACTGTTACTATTAAGAAATGTTATAAATATATATATTAATTATACAGCACATCAGTAACGTTAGAATCACAATTGTAAGCCACAAAATAATAATTTTCCGTAAGTAACGGGAATAGATAAATATAATAAAAAACTACTACTAATTACTTATTACTACTAATTTAAACTACTACTAGTTACTAATAAGGTGTAACCTCCAAATACCAAATTTTTCAGAAACGGCTCAAAAACATACCTATCGTTTGAAAGAATGATATCAAAACTTATATTTTTTCAATAAGAGAAACGTGTGTGCAATTTAGCGTTTTGCAGTTGGAATATGACCCTGTATTGTCATTTTGAAATATGTCCAGATCTGGCAAAATAATTAATAAATACAGTTTCTGCTTTTTCCACATATTTTTTTTTTCTCTTTATTTATTGTCTCCATAAAAGACACGACTGCAAATATAATTAGAATATAACTAGACTTCAAGGTTGTCCCTGACATCCCTATTATGTTGGATATAAATAAGATAAAAGAAAGTGTATAGCATGTAATCTGACTTCAAAGAGGCATGCCATAAACTCATTATGAATATTCTAGAAAACGAAATTGATTTAAATGAAAAACTGAAAATACATCTACATGGTCTGGTAAACTTTATATCAGTTTAATGTTTTGGTAATCCTACGAGCAGTATTAAAAGAAATAATTACTTTACAAAAAAAAATATCTTTCGTAGCGGTAAAATATTACACAATATTATTTATCTTATTCATACTATATCAGGTTTACCAAAACTACATAAACTGAGTATTACCTACTCTTAACTGAACTAATGTAAAATGGCGAACACAAAAAAGTGGCGGACGAAGATTTACGTCTAAAATTAACTATTTAAGAATTTTTGAACGATGACTTTAATGATCCTTTTCTTTCAGTGGGTTACAATGGGATCTCCTTTGACCAATGGGCTAGAATGATAAACCAAAAAAGGAATTGTAAGCTGTAACAAAACATTGTAACAAGCAAGCTTTGAGATTTGATTACAAAAAAAAGGTCATTAAATTCGGATCACTCTTTCAAACATTATTAAATGTTATTTTTAAATTTTATACAATGAGTTTACAGTCAAAACGTAATTTATAGCGTATGTGTCCTATAATTTCTATACACAACCAAGTCTCGTGTAAATTTATTGACTCGAATTTGACATGGGCTCAAAAGTGTCCCTGACTTGCCTGTGCATCACTGTATCCATTACTGTCTGCAAAAGAAACGCGATAGAAATGGATTGTTTCATCTTTAAAATAGAAGTAAAATGGATTCAGTTGTGCAAAGGAAAATGCAGTTCCTGCCAATCGAATATAATATTGGCGAAAGACATCCGCATTCTATATTCGATATATGAAGTGCCTCATGAGGTGTTTGTCAGTCGTATCAAAGAACGCCTACATTAGCAAGAGAAGTAAAGGAACAGTGGGTAATGGCATTCCCATTCCATTAGCTGTTTATTTTTTTCATTGTTTTTTCAACTAAAATAAAATAGAAAAGATGTATAAAACATATTAAGAATGGAAACACTGATGTAAAAAAAGTTGTTAACTATCCGATTTGAATACAGCTTTTTTCAAAAGATAGAGAATCAAAAATTCTACTTGGGTTCAAAAGATCAAGACAACGTTTAAATTTTCAAAGCCTACTACGATTTTTTTCTAGCTAAAAAAATGATAAATATGTTTAGCGATTTTACTCAAAATCTGATTACATTAGTGGATTCAGAAGCCAGTCAAATGGGGTTGTTTCGTTTTTTTTTTAAACCGGAAAAGGGCCATAGAAAAATAAATTATATTTGTTTGAATTGTTTCGTTTAATCTCCTTTCAATTTGATAACTGTTTTCTAGTTTCTAATTATTTTTTTAAATTTAAAAAAATCTTCATTAATTTCTTGAATTCTTTTTTTTGTATTAGATGGTCATTTTTATTGCATTTGAAAATTCATTTTGTGGAAAATTATTCATTGTTCAAATTTCAACACCTAATATGATTTTCTCTATTGAGTAATTACAACGTTTATGATTTTTTCCCAAAATTCGAAAAGTCACTGGGTTCAGCAACCCATCAAATTGATTTGTAATAATTTTGTGAGTAAATATTTGTTAGAATACTATAATACAAATTAATGCACAATACAATAATGCCAAGAAATAATATCAGCGAAAAAACTTTTCGTCTACTAAATATTAAATATCGTAAGTACTGGTAGCATCGTAAGTTAAATGGTCATATTTCTGGCTTGAAATTAATTAATTAATTTTGTGATGTGCAATGGTTAAAAAAATTAGTTTATAAGAATGAATTGAAATTGTTCGACTTTCTGGTGAAAACGATCGGGCGGCAAGAGAAGTGTGTAGAATATCTAACAACAGACATCCAGGTAGACTCAATATTACATAGTCATACTACAGTTCATAAAATAAACTATTTTTTATTAAGTATAGTGCCGTATCAAAATTTGTTTTAAAAGACGACAGTCAGCAAAGGAAACGTGGTCATGAAGAGATTGTTTTAAATTATTTTACAAACAATCCAAATACTAGTCTGAGGGTTAAGTTTTGAATTAAATTTACCTAGCGAAAGTATCCGACGCTGTCTCAAAAACACAAGATAAAAACCTTTTAAACACACGTTTATTCATACTTTGGAACCAGGCGACAATAAAAAATAACTAGAATTTTGTTTGTGGGCACGGAGAATATCTCCATTACAGACATTTTTTAAAAAAAATATTTTATTCAGCAATGAAGCCGCATTCAGTACAAATGAAGTTATTTCATCTCAGAACTCTTGGTTTTGGGCTGCAGAAAATCTAGAATGGATCATTAATTGCAAAAGGCAATATGAGAAAGTCAATGGATTAATGAGAGAATCATTGACCCTTGCTGTTTTGAACAGTGAACAGTTCCCAAATTTCTTGCAGAACGAATTTTTCTATGCAGTAGACGATTTCCCACTGCAAAGAAGAGTAAATATATACTTTCAGTTAGATGGATGTCCAATAAATAGTGCAAGACAAGTCAGGGAATGACGTAACGAGAATTTTCCTCATAATAAATACATTTTTCAAACCAGTATTTCTATTCTTAATGGTCACCCTGTATATAGCCAAGCCTAATCATGAATTGATTTTTACGTGGCCGAAGGTGTTATAATATAAAGTCATAAAAGTAATATGGATCATAAAGACCAAAGTAATATAGACCATGATCATATTGGTCATATAGTATATATATAATAAAAAACCAATACGTCATGCCTACAGGTCATAATCGCCATATGGGCCATAAAGTTCATGAGGGAAATATAGGTCATAAATGTCAAAAATACAAATATCATACCTGTAACAATATAATGTATATTCATATACATATAATTTATAATGTTTTCATATTTACATGAATCTAATTAAATGTGAAAAATATAGATGTGGAAGTAGTGATTTCTTAAGCAACGGTTTTTAGCTTTAAATTTAATATGGAAAAGAAAAACACGAGAAAAAGGCATTTACGTTTCAAAATTGAGTGTTTCAAGTCGTCTTCTGTGTTCAGTTCTATAATATCTCACACAATCTATTCTATAATATCACACAATAGTTCGTCAGTTACATATATCTCATTACTTAATTCATGAATCGCTTGGTCGTCGTGAATCAAAGCACTTAAATGGTTTTCACCAAAGTTAGATGGTTTGCGTTTGATTTCTGTACATTAAAAATTATATACGTAGTAATTGGTTTTAGCAACAAAAAAAAAATATATATATATATATATATATATATATATACCCCCCCCCCCCCCCCCCCCCCCCCCCCCCCCCCCCCCCCCCCCCCCCCCCCCCCCCCCCCCCCCCCCCCCCCCCCCCCCCCCCCCCCCCCCCCCCCCCCCCCCCCCCCCCCCCCCCCCCCCCCCCCCCCCCCCCCCCCCCCCCCCCCCCCCCCCCCCCCCCCCCCCCCCCCCCCCCCCCCCCCCCCCCCCCCCCCCCCCCCCCCCCCCCCCCCCCCCCCCCCCCCCCCCCCCCCCCCCCCCCCCCCCCCCCCCCCCCCCCCCCCCCCCCCCCCAAACCCCCCCCCCCCCCCCAACAACCCCCCCCCCCCCCCCCCCCCCCCCCCCCCCCCCCCCCCCCCCCCCCCCCCCCCCCCCCCCCCCCCCCCCCCCCCCCCCCCCCCCCCCCCCCCCCCCCCCCCCCCCCCCCCCCCCCCCCCCCCCCCCCCCCCCCCCCCCCCCCCCCCCCCCCCCCCCCCCCCCCCCCCCCCCCCCCCCCCCCCCCCCCCCCCCCCCCCCCCCCCCCCCCCCCCCCCCCCCCCCCCCCCCCCCCCCCCCCCCCCCCCCCCCCCCCCCCCCCCCCCCCCCCCCCCCCCCCCCCCCCCCCCCCCCCCCCCCCCCCCCCCCCCCCCCCCCCCCCCCCCCCCCCCCCCCCCCCCCCCCCCCCCCCCCCCCCCCCCCCCCCCCCCCCCCCCCCCCCCCCCCCCCCCCCCCCCCCCCCCCCCCCCCCCCCCCCCCCCCCCCCCCCCCCCCCCCCCCCCCCCCCCCCCCCCCCCCCCCCCCCCCCCCCCCCCCCCCCCCCCCCCCCCCCCCCCCCCCCCCCCCCCCCCCCCCCCCCCCCCCCCCCCCCCCCCCCCCCCCCCCCCCCCCCCCCCCCCCCCCCCCCCCCCCCCCCCCCCCCCCCCCCCCCCCCCCCCCCCCCCCCCCCCCCCCCCCCCCCCCCCCCCCCCCCCCCCCCCCCCCCCCCCCCCCCCCCCCCCCCCCCCCCCCCCCCCCCCCCCCCCCCCCCCCCCCCCCCCCCCCCCCCCCCCCCCCCCCCCCCCCCCCCCCCCCCCCCCCCCCCCCCCCCCCCCCCCCCCCCCCCCCCCCCCCCCCCCCCCCCCCCCCCCCCCCCCCCCCCCCCCCCCCCCCCCCCCCCCCCCCCCCCCCCCCCCCCCCCCCCCCCCCCCCCCCCCCCCCCCCCCCCCCCCCCCCCCCCCCCCCCCCCCCCCCCCCCCCCCCCCCCCCCCCCCCCCCCCCCCCCCCCCCCCCCCCCCCCCCCCCCCCCCCCCCCCCCCCCCCCCCCCCCCCCCCCCCCCCCCCCCCCCCCCCCCCCCCCCCCCCCCCCCCCCCCCCCCCCCCCCCCCCCCCCCCCCCCCCCCCCCCCCCCCCCCCCCCCCCCCCCCCCCCCCCCCCCCCCCCCCCCCCCCCCCCCCCCCCCCCCCCCCCCCCCCCCCCCCCCCCCCCCCCCCCCCCCCCCCCCCCCCCCCCCCCCCCCCCCCCCCCCCCCCCCCCCCCCCCCCCCCCCCCCCCCCCCCCCCCCCCCCCCCCCCCCCCCCCCCCCCCCCCCCCCCCCCCCCCCCCCCCCCCCCCCCCCCCCCCCCCCCCCCCCCCCCCCCCCCCCCCCCCCCCCCCCCCCCCCCCCCCCCCCCCCCCCCCCCCCCCCCCCCCCCCCCCCCCCCCCCCCCCCCCCCCCCCCCCCCCCCCCCCCCCCCCCCCCCCCCCCCCCCCCCCCCCCCCCCCCCCCCCCCCCCCCCCCCCCCCCCCCCCCCCCCCCCCCCCCCCCCCCCCCCCCCCCCCCCCCCCCCCCCCCCCCCCCCCCCCCCCCCCCCCCCCCCCCCCCCCCCCCCCCCCCCCCCCCCCCCCCCCCCCCCCCCCCCCCCCCCCCCCCCCCCCCCCCCCCCCCCCCCCCCCCCCCCCCCCCCCCCCCCCCCCCCCCCCCCCCCCCCCCCCCCCCCCCCCCCCCCCCCCCCCCCCCCCCCCCCCCCCCCCCCCCCCCCCCCCCCCCCCCCCCCCCCCCCCCCCCCCCCCCCCCCCCCCCCCCCCCCCCCCCCCCCCCCCCCCCCCCCCCCCCCCCCCCCCCCCCCCCCCCCC